>SSNR01000266.1:908227-940165 GCA_006937965.1 Callopanchax toddi | reverse complement strand
GCTCCTTCTAAGTCCTGTCTGGGTTGTTGTTGTCTGGGCCTATTGGCTCTACTAACTACAGTCTCTTCATCCTCATTTATCAAGGCACACACTTGGTTTTTAAACTTTTTCTCCATGTTCCTCTTTTGTCTTCCCTCATCTCGTCTCTTACTTTCTGTCAACCAGTCTTCTGACAGTCTGTACTCTTTTTTCAGTTTTTCCTTTTTCTTTTTGTTCTTTTCTGCTACAATTCCCTGTTTTAAAGATGTTTGTAGAGATAAAACATCAGTGGTATTAAGTCGTCCTGAAAAACAATGTTTTTTCTTCCATTTCTGAGCCATATATCCTGAACCTTCACTTTTCATCTCCATGTACTTCACATCACCTTCTAAAATGTCTCCTTTTGAATTATTAGTTCCCATTATTACACTGGTCTGTACAAAACGTCACTGGCATGAGGACAATAATAGGATAATGAGTGTGCCCTTCTACTGTAACTAAATTACAGCGGCACCCACTTTACGGGACTGAACCCAACCTGTTGAAATTATTGTCCACCAGTACGTGATTCTGTCCAGATAAAACAACAAAAATAAGATAACGATGTCCCTTATATTAGACACTCGTGATCTTCATTCACACACCATTCATTCCTTGACATGAATTACGTTTCTATTCGGTCAAAACGCTTAAAACCTACCAAATACAGTATTACAAAGTAATCTGTCTTATGATCCGTTCGGTGGACCCTACCAATTTGGAAATTCAATGTCAAAATGCCTACAATTAGGTCTTATTCCTCTGGCCTTAACTTATCTTCCATATTCATCTTTACAGCGCGCAAAAACAAGTTTACGTGTATTAATCTCACCGTCTCAGGGTCGCTGATATTTGAGTTCGTTGGATCCGTCAGTCTCCCACCGCCGTCGAGGACCAGGCTATGACCACCGACCTACGGCGAAAGCAGAACACCGGAGGATTTTGTTGGAGCACCGAAGGACAGATGTCCAACGATGGCTGTCGACAGTCTTCGGTGGTGGTGATCTCGGCGTCAGGAGGAAACGTCTGGACCCAGAGACTCGAAGGACCAATTAAATGTTAGGGAGAATATCAAATGACTCTGATGAACGGAGAGGAAACCACGTTTATTTATATTGTACGTTTATTTATACACAAGGATTGTAGAGACAACGGAAACACGGGTTCAGGAAATACAATGATGTGATTATAGGTCAAGTAAAGGTTTGTGTGTGTGTGTGTGTAGGTGTAAGTTGAAGAATGAGGAAGTGTAGGTGTTCAGACTGGTTCTGGTGTGTGTGTGTGTCTGAGTTTGTGAAAATAAGGAACTGAAAGTGAGTGTGGTGTGACAGTCATGTACAGAGAAACAAGTAGGTCAAATGTCAACTGGAACACAGGGTTATATGCACAATATAATAAAATAAAAATATGAGTAAATATAAGTAAAGATAATAAGGAAATAAACTCTCTCTAACAGCCCCCTTTTTCACAGTTTACAGTGACAACAACCCCTTAACTTATGTGTTGTCAACTGCAAAGCTTAATGCTACAGGGAGTAGATGGGTCGCAGAGTTTGCAGATTTCAACTTCACAGTGAAATATCGGCCGGGCAGAGAAAACATTGACGCTGATAGTTTGTCCCGGATGCCATTGGATGGGGAGAACTTGCTGACTGAGTGCACAGAAGAGATGTCTTACGATGCTGTAGGAGCAACTGTTCTGGCAGTAGAGACACAGTCCGAGTCACACACCTCCTGGTCAATGCCGATATCTATTTGCAGTTTGCTCGATACACTGGAGAACTCTCCTTCAATGGCACCAGCAAATATGCAGCTAGATCAAAAAGATGACACACATATTAGGGTATTGTTGCAGTCCAAATTGTCTGGAGTGAGACCTTCACGACATGAACTAAACAGACTTGCCCCTCAGAGTAGGCGTCTATTCAGGGAGTGGGAAAGATTGGAGCTAGATGAACATGGCGTGCTCTGGAGAAAGACCGCCCACAGGAAGCAGTTAGTCCTTCCAGAACAACACAAAGCAAGGGTCCTAAATGAGCTACATGACCAGATGGGCCATCAGGGCACTGATAGGACAATAGCTTTGATCAGAGATCGCTTCTTCTGGCCCTACATGCAGCGTGAAATAGAGCAGTATGTGATGAAATGCACCTGTCTGAAACAAAAAAAAAACCTAGCAGAGAGACAAGAGCACCTCTGTTGAACATAGTTACCACACAACCATTTGAACTCGTGTCAGTGGACTTTCTCCATCTAGAGAGGTGTAAAGGTGGCTATGAATACATATTGGTGATTGTGGACCATTTTACACGGTTTGCACAGGCCTACCCCACAACATCAAAATCTGGAAAAACAGTAGCGGACAAGATTTTCAATGATTATGCTCTAAGATTTGGGTTTCCTACACGGATCCATCACGACCAAGGTGGCGAGTTTGAAAATCAACTTTTCTCTCAGCTCTTCAAATACTGCAGCATGGCAGGATCAAAGACTTCCCCATACCACCCTCAGGGGAATGGCCAAGTTGAAAGATTTAATCGGACATTGATTCAGATGCTCAAGACCCTCACAGAGAGGGAAAAGACAAACTGGAAAGACTCTCTGAATAAGCTTGTCTTTGCCTATAACTGTACATGTACAGAGGTGACAGGATTTTCACCATTTTATCTGTTATATGGCCGCTCCCCAAGACTGCCCATTGACATGTTGTTCAACTTACCAACAGAAACGGGAAGCCATGATCATCATGCTTATGTTGAACAGTGGAAGCAAGAAATGCAGCAGGCTTATACCATTGCACAAGAAAAAGCACAGAAATCTGCCCAAAGAAACAAAAAAGTCTATGACACTAAAGTAAGGAGCTCAGTGTTGTTTCCAGGTGACCGTGTGTTAGTGAGGAATTTGACTCCTCGTGGTGGTCCTGGCAAGCTCAGGAATTACTGGGAAGACACCATACACACTGTGGTTCGGCAAGTGGGTAAGGATATCCCTGTGTATGAGCTAAGACCTGAATATGGAAAGGGCAGATCTAGGATACTCCACAGAAATCACATCTTGCCTTGTGATCACTTGCCACTGGAAAGTAGGACAAATGCACCTGCAAAATCTAAAAGAAAAGCTACAGAAAAGGAGGGAACCAGGGAGGAATCAGAGGATGAGGATGATGATGATTATTACCTCATTGAGCCTTCAGTTCACTCACCAACTCAGCCAATGAAATCAGCAAATGAGGCACCTTCAGTTGCATCAGATGTAGCTGAATCTGAACCAATGGAGCATGCATTGGAAGGTCCCCAGGCTGAGTTTGAAAATGAGCAGCAGCCAGAAAACCAGGACATTCAGACTGAAAACTCACCTGATAGTCAAGCAGAGACACCCCTGGCCTCCACTGATGACATTTCTGAATGTGAAATGGAAATACGACCACAGCGGCCACAGAGATTGCGTCGGCCTCCAAAGACTTTAAGATATGACAAAATTGGTTCTCCATCATGTTACAGTCTTGCTGTACTGCCTTCTTATGTGAGACCTCCCACCTATGTGCATTCAGCGCAGCTATGCAGCAACCAGCATCTTTATTTGTATGGACTGTAAAAAAAAAAAAACCTGATGTGGACATTACTAGGAGTTTAAGAGATGAAAAGGGAGCTTGCACTGATGATGTCTGAGGCATTTGAATTAAGGACATGTTTTGAATTTCAATGTAGGGTCCATAAGAAATATTGTGAACAGCTCAGTTATATGGAAACTTTTTTTTTTCTCAGCTGGTTAAGAATAGTTTCTTTAAGTATTTCAAACTGTAACTAAAAAATAAATATATATATTTTTAAATTGTATAGTTCGCCAGTCTAGGTCTGTAAGTACAGTTATAGTACTGTTTGTGGTTATTTCCCTGTATAAAGGCACTTGAAGATGTTGAGGACAACATCAAACTTTGTGGGGGAGTGATGGGTTGAAATGTCCTCATTATTGTTTAAATTTAAAATGTGTTTATCAGAGTGTATAGTTTAATAGATTTTAAGGGAAGTGTGTTAATTACTGTCTACAATAACAATGGTTGTCAGTGGTTTTGCTAAATACTAGATGTAGTCTTGTCAAACAGAGGTTAATGTTGATTTTGACTTGGTAGCTGCAGTGGCGAAATGTGACCAGCAGGGGGAGTCTAGCGCTAGTGAGTTACAGTAGAGAGCACGGCATTTCTTGCTCATTCAATAGACCCTGTGCACTGTCACTGCCCGATCCGTACCCGGTAGCACGATCGGTTTTGCGCATGCGCGAAGCCTACGTCACTTCCTCTTTTCGCCAACTTAGCGACATTCAAGTCTTTTGAATGAGACTGTTAGCTCTCAGTTAGCCCTTAGCTTTTACCAACAACTTAGCCTCTTTCTCGACTGCTCGGACCATTTAAACAATGGATACCTACGTGTATAAACATTTTAATACATTGTATGTATAAAGATGTATTATATACTTGTTAACACCTGAAAAGATACTCTGAACCGTAACTACCGTAAAATACTTCACTGCGAGTACACGCGTTCTGCACATGCGCAGAACCGATCGGGTAGACCTGATCTGTACCGTCCGACTCTGCGCATGCGCAGTAAGGATCGGGCCGTCCTGCTCTATAACTCCCTTTTTATTTTTTATTTTATTCAACATTGTATGAAACGTTGTCATTATTGTAAACTTTATAATAAATACTTATTACTGTTAACATCTTAACAGATACTCTGACTCGTAATTACCGTAAAAAGCTTCAGCGGATGTAGACTCACTTCGCACATGCGCAGAACCGATTGGGTTTCCGTTACCGATCGGGCAGTGACATGCACGTTAGCAAATGCTACTTCCGGTGGGAAGACTCCTGTCCAGTGTTTTATTTCCGGTTTGATATTCTCGCCTGGTCGCACCCTATTTACGGTCTTGTATTCCCGAAGAAGTCGACAAAATGAGTGGACTAAGCGGCGATTTAAATTCTTCTAGATGTCTGGGGCATGTGCCTAATGTTTCTGTTGATGATGTTCACCGACTTGTTGATAGTTTTCCCTGCGCCAAAGAGCAAACGAGAGAAAGGCTTCACATTTTATATTTCGCAGGATTTATCTCATTTTGAAGGTAAGTCACAACCTTCCCCATTATAGTCTGAGACCCTTACCAACGTAAATTATTTGTGTATATGCTGTGGCTTTTTTACGGTTTGTTGACATGCTGTGTAATCCTCCGCTGACGGTCGCGGTTTGGAGAACCTGTTTAGAAGCTGCAGATCGCTCGGTTCCTATTCCATTGATCTAACACCGGGCCCATTTAGCACATAAATCCATAGGATTAGACACTAAATGAGTCCATCAGCCAGTCATCAGATAGAAATAAAAACTCTCCGGAGTGGAGCGCAGCGCAGCAGCAGCTGAGGCACAGCTCTGTGCGCTTTGTGGGACTCTGTATAATATTAACGTTCATTATGATTTCATGAGAGAGAGATGAGGTGTTCACAACCTTCCCCATCGTAAATCCTAATATATAGCAGGGGTCCCGTTAACCGGAAATGTCCCGTATTTAACCGTTTTTTTTGTTTTTTTACTCTGACGGAAAGATCTGAAGGGCGCCGGTCATTCTGACAGGTTTGCGCACGAGCCTGCCCGTCCATACCGTCATAGGAAATCACTGAATTGTCCCCTCTAATAATTCGAACCAAGGATGCAGAAATAGTGCAGCATCTCCACCAACCAATACCTGCAGCCCAGACTGAGGTTCTGCTGAGCGCAGACCTGTGATCCAGACGTCCTGCGCTCTGCAGCAGAAGAACACTGGTCCTCCATCAGGTGTCAGACCCGAACCGCTCAAACGCCCCTTTGCAATGCGGTGCTCAGTGCGCGATCAGATATGGATTAACTACACTTCCTGTTGTAATGCGCCCTCAGAGCAGCGTTCATAGGCTGTGGAGGCTTGTTGACACGCAAAATCTGCTCCGCGAGCTGCGCGCACATAGAACTGGACTCCAAACGCGAGGAGGTCCGCATTAAACAGCAGCGCCAGGTTTGGAGTATCTCAATGAAAAATATGTGAACCCCTCATCCCTCTCTCTCTGTCTCTCATGATCTCATAATGAACGTTAATATTCTGTAATCAGAGTCCCGCGGAGCGCACAGAGCTGCACCTCGCTGCGAGGCGCTCGACTCCAAACGGAGTTTTTAGAAATGTCTATCTGATGACTGGCTGATCGACTCATTTAGAGTCTAATCCTATGGATTTATGTGCTAAATGGGCCCGGTGTTTGAGCAATAATGCTACTGAAAATGTAATTATTATCATTTTTAAAATTAATAAGTGACGGATAAAAATAGATTATGAATGGATTTTTTAAACCCTGTCAGTCAAAATGACAGAAAACCAAAAAGTCTAGCGCGACCTCTGATATACAACGACCATTTTTTAACCCGATCCTTTCCTTTTCGTAATTTGGACATGATTCTGTAGTCCATCTTCGCAGTAAGGATTCACCGTCAAATACAGCTACAGGAAACGAAAGATAGCACATCCGGTCTCAAACCCGGAAGTTAGCATTTTCTCGTGCACAGGGTCTATACACGTCTGAGCAGAGGAAGCAACGTGTCCGTGATTCTCTTATTATTTACTCCCTTTTAAAGGGCTTTTACACTGACTCAGCAGATTTTCATCCAGTTCTTTCAGTTCCTCACAGGATCAAATCAAAGTCAAAGTGAATGAGTCAAAAACTTTATTGTGAACATGTTAATGTCAACAGATCTAATGAGTTTCATCCAGATCAAACCTGTTAGAATCCAACCTGATGAATTCTGAACATTTAAAGAATGAAGTGATAAAGTTCAAGGTGTTCAAATTAAACTGCTCCAAGTTGTGTTGATCTAGTCAATGAATCCTGGCTGTTAGTGATGAGCCTCTGATGTCACAGGTCGAGCAGCAAACTAACAGAGAGCATTCAGTTCAGATGAGCTTCAGAGAAACTACATCCTGATTTTCAGAGTGAAGCTTTGACTGGAAACAGACAGAAAAACATCTGGATCCTGGAATCATCACAGCTTCCATCTTTAAAGGACTGGAAGAGGAAGAAGTTTACAAGGAAGCATTTAGAAGAGTTTCAATAAGAAACAGCTGGAATCCATCAGTCTGAGTGAAAGAGACAGACATGAAGAGACTGAAGGATCTGATCAACAGAGAGAGTTTCTCTGACAGGAGGAGACTCTTTACAGAAAACTCAGCACAGAGACACTGAAGAACCAGGAGACCAGGACCAGAATCCAGGATAAAGAGTCTGAGTGAATGTGGTGTTGAAGGTGTGGAGGTGGATCAGTGTAGAAGGACAGAATGCCAGCAGGACAGTCCACATACACTGCTACTCTGTTAGAGACAGAGGAGGAGGAGGAGGAGGAGCAGGAGGAGGAGCAGGAGGAGGAGGAGACGGGTGTTTCTATGTTTTTATACCAGACAGAATAACCACCATTATCAGAGCATCTCAGACTCCAGGACTGATCGTTCCATCCAAACAAACAGGCTTCACTGATTCCTTTCCTCCTGATTCCTCTGTAACTCACTGATATATTAACCTCTCCTCTCCACTCGACCTCCCAGTAACAGCGACCATTCAGACCAGTTCCACACAGCAGCTGAGGAACATCAAACCTCTCTGGATGATCAGGATACGACTGATCCTCCTTCACACCTGTCACCTTCCTGTTGTCATCAGACAGTGTGAGGTGTGTGTTCACTGTGTTTGTGTCGATTGTGAGTCGACAGGAATCTGATGGAGAGAACAACCAATCAGCTGCAGTTATTGATCTATCATCTGTTCATTTATTGACTCTTTGATGATGACTGATGAATGAGTGATGTGACAGTTTGAAGATGGTTGAATGAATCCAATCCAAACACACTTACACTTACTCAGACCTGGCGTCAACCATCGGACTCCAGCAGGCTCCGCCCTGAAAGGAGGAGGAGTCAGAGCATCAGTCTCTCTGTCAGCAGGTCAACATGGACACATGGCTCTGGTTGTTCTCCACTGAGAAAGGAACAGTCCAACATCCACACTGTGATTGAAACTGATGGATGATGAAGCAGCTTCTCAGCATCTCTCAGCTCTGCTGCCTGGACAAGATGAGCTGCAGCAACTTGATCAGCTCAAAGATCTCTATTCAAAGCCAGAGTGTCAGAAAGCTGATCTTCACAACAACACAATCAACAGTCCAGCACACACATGGTTTCTATGTCCAGAGACAGCTACTGGCTCATGTCACTGCTGATGATCACAGAGCTGTCACTCATCTACTGGTTACCATGGAGACAAACCACTTTACTGGGACTGCAGGTTGTTTGGCATCAATCCTCAGAATGAGTCACTTTGGACATTTTCACCTGGAACAGAGAATCATCAGGAAGACTGGAGAGCTCCTCTGATGACACTTTGTAGTTCTGGCTCTATGCTGAGGCTAAAGGACACATGCTATAGTATGGATCACCATGGCAACACACCAACAGATGCTGAGTGATTGTCTGAATCTGATTGGACAGCTCAGACTCCTGCCCACCTACTTGAAATCAAAGCAACATCTTTCTATCCAATAATCCAGAGTTTAGAGCAGAGAGAGCATCCAGTTCTTCCTCTATCAGACGTTGTGTGTCTGCAGCAGGTCTCTCCATACCTGAGAGTCTCCAGTCTCCAGTGTGGATCCTTCAGTCCAGCTGACAGAAGCTTGACTCCTGAGTCTCCTGGATGATTGTAGCTCAGGTCCAGCTCTCTCAGATGGGAGGGGTTGGAGCTCAGAGCTGAGGCCAAAGAAGAACAGCCTTCCTCTGAGATCAGACAGCCTGACAGCCTGCAGAAAAATACAGAACAAGATACAGAACAGATCCTCTGATCCAGAGAACTGCTCTGGACTCTGGACAGCTCATCAGTCCATCACAGTTTGGACACTTCCAACATTTATCAGGTTACAACAGATTGAATTGATGCTGTTAGTCAATCAAATGACTTTGACAGTTAGAATGAAACAGAATGAAACCACATGAATGTTTGATGTTTATTGAGTGGAAAAACCAGCCAAACTAAATGGAGTTCATCAAATGAAAAGTGTTTTGATTAGAGTTCAAACTTTCTGCTTTTTAAAACACATTGAAGACTAAACAGAAGCTGGAACCAAGACTTTACAAGTTCTAACAGGTTGACCTGATGGAACTCTGTGTTCAAGGAGATGGTCTCTAGTGAACAAGGTCTAAAACAGGGGTCAGCAACTGGCGACCCACGTGTTTCCGGCCCCCCGCGTGTTTTCTGGACTTCCTGTGTTGTTCTGATGGGAGTGTTTTGTGCACAATGGCCTACCTGTAAACAGTAACATTTACACATAATGAAAATTGGTTTGCTGCGATGGACTGGCGACCTGTCCAGGGTGTCCCCCGCCTCTCGCCCCTTGACCGCTGGAGATAGGCACCAGCTGCCCCGCGACCCTCTGTGGAGGAATAAGCGGCTACAGACAATGGATGGATGGATGGATGGATGGAAAATTGGTTTGGACCAGGTATTGAACCCCAGTCCCCCATGTGGGAGTCAATGTCACTAACCACTAAATTACGGTGGATATTTGGAATGCATTTAAATGATAATGATTATAACTGTTGTTTTCAGCTGTTCCAGGTGACACATTGAGAATAAGATTGAGTTACATTTATATTTCAAATATGACAAACTACTGCTTTCACAGTAGCAAGATGATTGTTTCTGTACAGTTTAAACATCATCAGCTCTCTGCGTTTAAAATCAGGTTATATCTGCCTTTATGTGCACCAGCTCTGCACTGCCTACCCAGCATGCACCCCTCGCGCCCTTCCCGGCCTGCGAAAACGCTTGTAAAAATGGATGTGGCCCTTACAGGTTTTTAGTTGATGACCCCTGGTCTAAAAGATTAAATGACTTGTTGATGATTGGAACACCAACCTGATTGTATTCTCTGACAATCAGACAGAAACCTGATGCAGGTTTGCTGTTAGTCATCAATAACATCTGATCTAAATCCTGACCTGAGAGTTTCCAGTTGACAGTGTGGACTGCTGAGGTCAGCAGAAAGAAGCTGGACTCCTGAATCCTGCAGGTTGTTGTTACTCAGGTCCAGTTCTTTGAGACTGGAGGACTGGGAGCTGAGAACTGAAGACAGAACTTCACAGCTTCTCTCTGAGAGGTTACAGGCTCTCAGCCTGAAATCACAATGAGACAGAAGAAAAAAGAGAAATGACCTGAAATGAAACGACTCCTGCATTGAAGAGAGACTTCAGATCACTTTGACTTTCAGGAAGAATCTGTTCCATTGTCTAGTCCATTAGTAACAAACACTGACATGATGGAGCACCATGCTAGAAGTCTAAAGCAACACATTGACCAGATTTACAGCCAACAGCACCAAGAACTGATCCTGGTTCAGATCCCTTTAGGTCTGAAAGCTGCTTTAACAGGATACAAGCTGCTCTAAATGGAGCCAGTTGGTTCTCAGTGTCTCTGATTATTGGTGCTGTTCACCAACACATTCAGATGTCATGTGACCTCTGACCTTAATAAGGCTGATTCTGATTGGATGAACTTGAACTGAGCTCCAGCAGCTGAATAGAGCAACAATAAATGTTGTTCTCTTTGACAACCAGTAACTGCTGCAGACTGAAAGACTTTGAGGACAAATGTCTCTGAGCCCAGTCAGCTGAGGCAGGAGGCTCCGCCCACTCTGATCCTGGATCAGCTGGAGGTTACTTCCTGTTCAAAGGGACTTTTCCTTTCTACTGTCGCCCTCCTACTGTGCTGCTCAGAATGCTTTGAAGTCCAGATTCAATCCAACCTGCTGGTTCAACCATCAGCTGAAATCTGGACCTGATATCATGATTTGTTGTTTCTGGTCTGATGCTTTCAGGTGACTTTAGTTGTAAACTGCTCAGATAGAAATCAACTGAACTGAATTGGACCTTTGCTGAGTTGAATCCAGACTAGTGAACCAGACTGTTGTAGCTCAGATGGTCACCATAAAACAACAACTAAACCATGAGCAGGAACTTTAGACATGATCAAAACTAGTGGTGGGCATAGATTAATTTTTTAAAATCTAGATTAATCTAGAAATTAATCTAGATTAAAATGGCTCATTTGAATTCTGCCAAAGGGTTCATAATAGTGTGTGTTCATGAGCATGAGGCTGAAGAATGGTGACACTGTTTGGATCAGCTGTTACTAACCTAAACCTGTCAGAACTTCCCTCAGAAACCCAGACCTGAGTCACAGACCAGAACCTCCAGACCAGATGAGCTCTGAGCTCATTTTAACAACCTCTGATGGTTGATCAGGTTATCAGGATGAAACCTTTTAACACTAAAACACATTGATGTGTCATCAGAGGTCTGTCTCCTTTAACTCTACAGCTGTTTTCTGAGGCTCACTCTGTTTTAATAGTTTACTGTAGAAACCTTCTCATCTCCTGACAGTAAAGGATTACATTTAGTTTACAGGTGTCATGTCCTGAGGCCCTGCAGGCGTGTGTTCCTCCTCCTAATTAGCAGGGTTCGACAGGCAGATTGACCATAGCTGCCACCCATCAGGCCTAATCAGCTGTGGAGCTTAAAGCGAGCTGTTGGAGAGAGGCTCGGCGCCAGAGCGTTCCATTACCAACGTGGTAACAATTGGCTTTTTCCTTATACCTTGTGATTATTACTTGCTCTAACCTCTTGCTACTCCTCTTCCTCAAGTTTATCCTCCTCGGCGCTGACCTCATCAACCACCTCCTCTTTTACCATCTGCCTGTCCTCCTGCCTGCCTGCCTGTCTACCTCCACCTCCTCTCCAGCCTCACTCCTCTCCCTGCTGCCTGCCTGGACCCAGGACTGACCCATGCCCCACCAATTATCTCCTACAAAATATCAATTACCCTCTCTGTGGCTTACTCTCCTCTCCTCTCCTCTCTCCCAGCTGAGCAACCAGAACCAAACCCATCCTGGACCACTTGGATCTACATCACAATCTATTCACTGTAACAAATGTTTTTTACCTTGCCTTCAAGCTCCTGTTGTGTTCGCTCCAGGGTTCGTCTTTAAGACTCAACAAAACATGACAACAGGTGACCTGATTTAAAAGATCAACTCTTTTTTACATCAAATAACTTCAAACTGATTTTTTCACCTGTCAACGTGATTGTAGCATCCTATGTAATATCATGTTACATATTGACCATATTTTAATATTTGAGAAAGAGGATGTCAACATTGCAGGTGGTGGAGTCAAACCTGCGACCTTCAAGCTTGTAGACTGGCGTCGTAGCCATTACACTACCGCGATCTGATGTGAAATCAGGGTAAATAATAATTTTAAGTAGTGTTAATGTCATATTCCATAAGAAAACGCCATAAAACGCTGTTTGTTCGGTCTATGAGAGGGATGCAAATATCAAAATATGGTCACCTTAGTTATACTTGTATATAAAAGTTATATCTCCATAGTCAATGTAATGTAGCTTGTAAATATGATGTGTGTGTATATATACTATTTGTAATGTTATATGTTTATAGCATTTAATTGTCATTCCATAAATATTTCTGATTCATTGTTTGGTCAAAATTTTTATTTTTTGATGGTTTATTATTAGTCTGCTGCACAAATGCTTGTCAAAATATTGCAGTTCTATATTTCATATTTCTTGCCCTGTAAGGCACACATATTTAGCCTATATGTACTCTGCTTTAATAAGATAACCTCAAGGCTTGAGAGCCAACAGATAGAAAGGACATTCTTCAACATACTAGTTACAGTTCCTTTTCTAAAAGAAACTGAAACATGTAAAATGTGGACTTGTAATAAGTGAACGAATGAATAGATTTATTTCAATTTTATATTGGATATTGGATCAATAGAAATTAGAATGGATTGAAGCTGCTTAGGTTGCACAACACAAGCATCCTAATGATAGAAACGGTAGCCTAAGATAAAATAAAAATATAAAACAAAAAGTATAAAATGAAAACAGTATGAAATTAAAATCAAGCTAAGACAAAAAATATAAACATTTTGACCAAAACAATGAATCTGACAAGGCGAAGAGAGCAACAAGTCCTTCTAGCCTGAAATCCCCACAGCCAATCGTAGGAGAGCGCTTGCAGCCAATCAGAGGCGAGAAAGGCGGGACCTGCCGCACTTCGCCTACGAAAGTGATTTCACCGTTTAGGAGTCAGCTGCTGTCTGGGAACAATTTAACCAATTAAATCTTGAGTATTCTATTTTTAAAGTTGAATACCAACATGTTATTTCCAACAATAACCATAATACCCTTTTGGTATAGGTACAATTTCCTCATAGAGGCACAATAAATAGTTTTTCTATTCTATTTTAATCTATTTAATTCTATTTGATACTAATCTACACTAATCTGTGAAGGTTATCAAAAATTAACCTGAGTAACAACATTGTAGAGAGACCATTTTCGCACAGGTAACATAATATTGGTGTACATTTAAGACCCTCGCTCTATCTATTTGGACCATATCCTATGTTTATGTAACTTTTTAAATAGATGAATATTTTGACATTGCTCGTGGCGTGTATCCAGACTGTTCCATAATTTCACGTCATGTTCAGACACACAGAGAGTGGTTCTGACTGTAGGAATTATAAAATGTCCATATCCTCTGAAGTTATGTGCTCTTTCTCGAGGTGTAAAGAACGCTTTATATAAGAAAACGATTGTATTCTACAAGATCTCTAAATTTGAGTAATTTGACTGAATGAACAAGTTAAGGGTATGATTTTAAAAACCAACTTTATGGATTACCCTTATTGCACGTTTCTGTAATACTATGAATGGATTAATTACGTTTTGATAAGTGTTTCCCCACACTTCAACACTATATGTGAAGTATGGGAGTACCAGTGTACAGTAGAATGAGAGGAGTACATTCCCACCTACGAATGTTGTAAATAAGACATTTGTTCTTAATATGTTTTGCCTGGTTAAATAAAGGTTTTAGAAAAATAAAAATGTGTCGATTTAGTGAGTATCTTTAGGACTTTTGTCATCATAACGTTTCTTTTCACGGATAAATGCTCGTTTAGCGGAACGGCATATTTGTCTATGCGGAGGAACATCGAGGAGGTTTTGCTGTAACACACGTTCTTCTATCGGACCAATCAGAAGACGCGGCTTCTTGACGTAATTCCGTACATTTGACCGACTGTCATGGAGTCCCTCGTGCGCATCAGTGAGCGGTGACTTGTGAGCGGTGACTTGTGGCTGGAAGCGGCAGCGTTTCGTTGTTTTCGGTTGATAAACATGAGGCTTTTCCTCCGGCTGGGCCGCCTTCAGGGCCGCCTCCAGGGCCGCCTCCAGGGCCGCCTCCAGGGCCGCTCGTGTCACCAGAGTGTTTACAGCAGGAACACGACCCCCCGGAGTCTGAGAGTGGAGCTCGGAGAGAAGTGAGGAGGACACCGTTTCTGGTCTCTGTAGCTGGCCCTCCTGCTGGATGGACAGAACTGATGTCGTTTCTCTTTGTGTTTTTGCTTCAATAGGAAACTAGAAATCTCTTCGGGGAGGTTAGCTAGGTTTGCTGATGGCTCCGCCGTGGTTCAGGTACAACATGCTCTGTGTTTCATTCTTTCTGAGCCTTTGTGTTGAATGTGTTTTAGGCAGAGCCTTCAAAAGTACTCATATTCACTACTCAAGTAGAAGTATATAGATACTAGGCTTTAAAATTACTTGTGTAGAAGTAGGAGTATCAACTGAAGCATTTTAGTCAAGTAAAAGTACAAAAGTACCAGTTTCAAAACTGCTTAAAGTATAAAAGTAGAAGTATACTGTAAGATAAAAATGGCCATTAGTGACATAAGTTTAGGACACAGGGCTCTTTATACTTTAGCCCTTGTTCATTGAATTATTTTACTCAGTTTGATTTTTTTAATTCACAGGAAAATGTTTTTATTTATATTAAATGAACCACCTCTGCAGTTTTTAAATGTCAACAATCTTGGTTTGACATGACTATCTTGTAGTAACCCCTCCTACCTTTGTTTTGCAAATATACCAGTTCCTTTTGAACACTCACACACATTTATTTAGGAAATCCATTAGTTTACCTATGGGAGCCCAAACCTCTGGGTGCTTTTCCATTTGACACCAAGTACCCTTTGTTCTCTGGGGGGATCTGGTCAGGCAGGATCTGGTTTTTGAGTTTTTTCAACGCATAGAGATTCTAAAGCCTTGAGCCGTTAGTTTGAGTCTAAATGTAACTGTGCCAGTGTGTAACTGGTGTGTTTGCAAAGCAAAGGCAGGGTCAGCACACCTAAAAGGTAAAGGCAGGTCAAGGGATTTTCAGCAAAAAAACCCCGAAAGGAAACCAATAGGGTGTCAGAATGGTAGGTCTCATCCAATCACAATAAAGGCTTTGTTTTTGACCGATGAGAACCTGGAATAAAAACAAGCCGAGATAAAATAGGAGTAACGAGGCTATTCTGAAAAAGTAGTGAGTAGAAAGTACCGATATTTGTGTGAAAATGTAGTGAGTAGAAGTAAAAAGTGGTCTGAAAAAAAATTACTCCAGTGAAGTATAAATAACCAAAATTGCTACTTGAGTAATGTAGTGAAGTATTTGTACTTCACCATTTGAAGGCTCTGGTTTTAGGTGTTGCTTACTAAATCAACATATAACGTTTTTAATCAAACATAAAATAGGTGGCACATTTAAGACTGAGAGTAGTGGTCACTGCTGGCAACAAAAACACCAGCAGGAGCTGAAGGTGTTCAGCTGCATGTCAGCGGGTCAAATGTAAGAAAGCCTATTGTCCATATTCAGTAGATGTATTACAAAAACCAGTTTAACTTGGACAGTGACCTCCATCTTTACTTGAATGATTAATTACTAATCAGAAGACATCATTTCTTAATTTGTGAGCTGATATAAACAGGAAATTAATGTTCATACATTGTAAAAGTTGAATAAAGAGCTCCTGAACATTAATTTGTTGAAGAAGGTCATTGTTCCCTTTACACATATTGTATTTTAGTATGTATGTATTTTATTTATTTTATATGTATTTTAGTTTTAGTTTGAAATGTCCAGCTAGATACACTTGGATCTCTTCACTCATCTTCAGTGTTTCTGTAATTGAATTCTCTGTGATTTATTTTACACAGGAACATTCATCTTTAAGAAGTTCTAATCCTAACAGAATGTATATCACAGATTAGTGTTGGCTGAGTTCTACTGCCCAGTCATGGCTGAGTGGGTTCTATTTGAAGACTCCTGTGTTTAATGGTAACGTGTGTTTCCTCCGTCTTTAGCTGGGAGACACATCAGTGATGGTGACTGCTGTGAGCAGAACGAAGCCTTCACCTTCTCAGTTCATGCCTCTCGTGGTAGGTTCTGTGGAGCGCTGTCCTCATCACGCTCATTTTCACTGCTTAGGTTCCAACTACATGTAGTCTGAAGCAGTAGCGTAGCCAGAAATAGATTTTCGGCCGGGCCTAATAAAAAATGGGTGGGCCCAAAAATGTAATTGAAAATAAGTGTATTTGTAAATGTCACTTCTGTTTAAGCAGATATGTGTCTATACAGTGATTCCTCGTTTATTCTGGGAGTTACGTTCTAAAAATAATCCGCAATTGTGAAATCCGCCAAATCAGTTTTATATTTTTACAATAATTCCAGACGTTTTAAGCCTGTAAAACCCCTCACTGCACACTTTATACACTTTTCTCAGACAGGCATTAACATTTTAACACTGATCTCGTTTAAACACAACCCGACCATCAGAACGGCTGAATAAATCACTTCATTGATGTTTCTGATCGCGTCTGACGGACACCTGCTCGTTGCGGTAAAAAAAAACAAAAAAACAGCTGATGCTGAGAGCTGCTCTGTGTTTATCACTAGAGGTCTCAATTTCAGCCCGATTAATCTGTGCTCTCTGATTAATGTCAGGCATATACCTTCATACCAATACGTTAATTATTTCGGGTCGGACAGAGAGAGAGAGAGAGAGAGAGGAAAAAGAGAGAAGCGGAGAGCGCACCGTTTGGAGACATCATGCTGCTCCATGGTTCTCATTCTGCAGTCTGTCAATCAGTTAAAAGCATCATTTCTACTTGTAAAAGTAAAAGGGATTTTCATTCCCACCTTACTGCAGGAAAGAAGCTCGTAAAGGGAAGGGGGCATAAGGGCGTTACAGTAGCGCCGCTACTGATCCAGAGTCTTGGTCAGCGCGCAAAAGGGAGTCAGGACGCTCTGCGCTCCGCTCCATGGAGGAGATCGTCAGGATGCATGAACACTGCGCTGTAAAAAAAAGATTAAAGCATGCAAAGTTGCACAAAACATTCTGCGAAAGTACAAGGCTGCAAAATGTGAACTGTAAAAGAGAGGATCCACTGTCAGAAACCGACAGAAAGATCTTTGAACAAAAAGCGCTGATTAACCCTGTAACACAGGACAGGTCCTCCACTTTTTGATTTTTGAAACATTTTGAAATGAAGAGTTGTTTTGCCATTTCTTAAATGCTTTGGTTGACACTACAAGTCACAGCAGCAGACACACAGTTACGCTGTTACCGTAGCTCGTCTGGAGAGTTCTGAAATTATTCAAAATATCCAATGAGAGCAAGACTTACAAATGATGTCATAGTTATGAAATCACCACAACACATTCATGCTGTTGGTGTCAAATTTACTCTGCTCTATTTCATTTTTCATTTAATCATTACTTAAATGAAATCCCTCAAAAATAAAACAATTATATATAATTTTGTTGAGGAAGCCATTTGATTGGGTGGGCCCAGGTACACAGTGGGTGGGCCCAGGCCCACCCGTAGCCATGCCCCTGGTCTGAAGTGACTTTTGCTGAAGTCTTGGGCCTCCTATGATGATTTGTCTTGTGAATCTCCTTTGCTTGTCAGGTGGATTACAGACAGAAGGCTGCTGCTGCAGGTCGAATCCCCACCAACTATTTGAGGAGAGAACTGGGCACCACTGACAATGAGATCCTCACTAGCAGACTGATTGGTGAGCTGATAGAATCTGACTTTTCCGCTCCACTTCTTTTTCCTGTTGATGTGCATTGACCACCGTTTTCATGTTTCTGCTGGTCAGATCGATCGATTAGACCTCTTTTCCCTCCTGGTTACTTTTATGACACTCAGGTAACTCCAGAAGAAATCTGTTTGACAATGTTCTGACTGAAGATGGCTGTAATGATTATCTGAACTCTTTGAAATCTCTTCCAAAGATTCTTTGTAACCTCCTGGCAGTTGATGGTGTCAATGACCCAGATGTGCTAGCTATTAATGCAGGTAAGAATAAATCTGAGCCTTTTATGAGAGTGCAGTAGTTTAAAATGTCAGCTAATGTGTTATTTTGTCCTGTTGAAGCTTCTGCTGCTCTGGCTCTGTCTGACATCCCATGGCACGGCCCCATAGGTGAGAAAACATCGACCTGATTTAATACATTTTCAGCTATTTGCTTGAAATCCTGATTTGACATTACGATCGTGTTAATGTTTGTGACGTTGTGTGTTTTCAGGTGCTGTGCGAGTCGGCCTGGTTAATGGGGAGTTACTGGTCAACCCAACGAGGGCAGAGATGGCTTCCAGCACTTTGAACATGATTTTGGCCGGAGCTCCCAGCAGCCAAGTGGGTATGGATGCAAACGCCGTCACGCTCACTCCATGTGCCGTGGAGGCTCTCTGTCGTCCCAGTCGGATTCTTTGTTTTAACTTTTTGGGCAAATTACACAAGCGTCACCAAATGTGTTAATTTACCAAAACAATGTGCTCCCATTACATTTAATGCATTAATCAAATCAAAGTGAAAGTTATTCTAATTGCTACTAAACTATGTTCTGCAGCACCTTGTTCCCAGTCAGAGAACTGTACTAATCTAATGACATCAGACTTTTCTGCTCCGTAAAACACACGAACATGCTAGCTTTTTGTATTTAATGCTTCTAAACAGCCCCTCTTCTTTATTGATGGCGTCATTCAGCTTGTGTTTCATGTGTGTCTGCCAGTGATGATTGAGGCATCGGCTGAGAACGTGCTGCAGCAGGACTTCTGCCACGCGGTGAAGGTGGGAGTCAAACACACCCAGCAGATCATACTGGCCATCCAGCAGCTGGCCCAGGAGCAAAAGGTCACCAAACGCACGCCGATCAAAATGTTCTCAGTCCCGACTGACATGGTGGAACATGTTCGGAGGTAGGATCGCACACGGAGCCGTTTTCAGTTTGATTAAGATGGCAGAAGGGAGTAGAAATGATAGGTTGTCATCTCTTTGTTTTCTAGATTAGCGTCTGAGAGGGTCTATGCTGTTTTCACAGATTGCACACATGATAAGGTACAGCCTGGAGTCTGTTTGGCTAGATGTTCAAATCAAAGTGTTAACGACAACAATCTGATCTCGTTTTAGATTTCAAGAGATGAAGCCATCAACAAAATCCGACTAGAAGCCGAGGAGGACCTTAAAGGTGGGTTTTCTTTAAAGCGACTCCTGTGATCTAATTCTGTGTTTGTCCAGTCACCTTTAAAGTGTTCATTTATGTTTTTGTGTTAAGAACACTTCCCTCAGGCTGAGCCCTTTGAAGTCGTTGAAACGTTCAATACCGTGAGCAAAGAAGTTTTCCGTAGTTTAGTTCTGAACGAGTACCGGAGGTACGATTTACAGATTGATCTCACGATGCACCAGTTTAAAACCTGAACGGCACAAAGGTTATTTTGTCTGTGTTGAAGGTGTGACGGGAGGGAGCTGACGGCTCTGAGGGACATTTCCTGTGACGTTGACCTCTTTAAGCCGCTCCACGGCTCTGCTCTGTTCCAGAGAGGACAAACACAGGTAGGGAGGAAATTACAGTTGTTTTCTTATGTTTGATGGTTTTGTTTTTTAACATGACAGTTTTTATTATGAATAAACTAATGAACAGACGAGGTTGTTACAGTTCTAAATGGTCTTGTTTCCTTCTTTTATTTTGTTGTGCTTCCTGTAGGTGCTCTGCAGTGTCACCTTCGACTCGCTGGAGTCGAGTGTCAAAACGGATATCGTCACTACAGCTCTGAGGTGACTTCAACTCGTGTTCCTTTTTCAGGAATAGTCTTAAGTACCGTATTGACCCGAATGTAAGACGAGGTTTTTTCATTAAAAATCATTTGAAAAAGGGGGTTCGTCCTATTATCGCGCCCCGCCTCACCCCACCAGCAGGGGGCTTCTTGGTCAACCGGCAGAAGCGGCGGCAGCAGGGAGCAGCTCTCAGATCACGAGCAACCCGTAGGTCTGGTCCACCTCAAAGTTACAGGTCCACTGAGGATTCAAACACCTGATGGAGAAGTCCAGCTCCAGCCAGGTCTACTTCTGGCGTTTTCAGACTAGTTTGGGTTTTTGGTTCGGTTCGGTTCTGGTTTTTCTTTTCAGAGTAGGGTCTGGGGTTCTTGTAGTTTACGTACAGAGCCGACACCTTCTGTCGGACCTCGGTGATCAGACCGGGATTACTGGACCCGCTGCGGCTGCAGTGTTTTCAGCGTGAGCTCTGTACAGGTGAGCGCGGCGCTCGATTCACACACGCATGGAAAACACCTGAGAATCCAGCGCTGCCTGGCGTCCACACACAGGACCCGTTTCTGAAGCTGCGCGTTTTATGTGTAATTACGGTACTGGCTCCACGCACACACACACACACGCGCGCGCACACACACACACACACACACACACAGTCTCAGTGAGAGAGAGAAGAAGAGAGGGAGGAGGGAGTTGAGCCCACTCAGCCAGAGAGAGGAAATTGACCGGAGCTTTTTTTTTCTCTTTTTTTCCAATTGACTGAAATCTGTTGTCACAGAGAACTTTAATTCCTGATTAATAAGCAAATATTAAAGCAGTCTGTAATTAAGGTATTATTTTAATGATTTTTTCAAATGTAATTAAAAATTGTTTCTTTAAAAAGTGAATTTATTCTTTTTTCTGAAGATAGTCTTGTAAAATGGGGTTGTCTTATAATCAGGGTCGTCCTATATTTGGGTCAATACGGTAATTTCTTTTATAGGCCTCCAAAATATGAATTTTGGCATCTATTTGGTCATAAATTCTAATTGCATGTTTAAATTTATAAATTTAACAAAGTCAGCACCCAGAAATCTTTTTTTTTTTAAATCCTGTGTGGGTTAGAAAGATCAGAACACACCAGGCTTAGAACTCAGAGTGGAGCTGGGCCCCGGTGCTCGGCTCTCCCGTTACGCTGACTTCATGTTGTGTTCACTGACTCCGATCCTGGCTCGGATATAAGAGTTACGGTCGATTTGATCTCAGAAACACCGCTGGTAGATGAGGGAGGAGCCCTCCACGGGCCCTGGTGCACCGACTGCACCAACGTCTCCTGAGCCTCATGTGACCTGTTTATCTTCAGTCAAATTAATTCAATTCTCTTCGGTTGTCTTTAAGTGTTTTTTATTATTTCATTCAGAAGAAAAAAGTTGAAAGAACAACAAACAGACTTCAGGACTTTGAATGAGAGGGAGCAGAGAGAAGAGCATACCCAGTTCAGCACACCTGGGATTAGATTAGAACTTGATCACAGACACAGCCTCATGCTCAGAATCACCATTGCTTTTATGTTTTTAACATTTTAAACCAAATGACCTTGATTCTTGTGTTTCTTTGTTAATGTTCTGTACTCAGAAATGATCAGTTCCTTCATTTTTAAGACCTCTGCTCAGTCTTTCTCTTTGTTTCAACAGTTTCTGAATGTTTGTTGGTCAGGTGTTTCATGAGCTTTATTTTCAGCTGAATCGTGAAATGTTGTTCTATTTTCTAATGAATGGGTCAGAGGGAGTGAGTTACTTACTGTACTGCAGCACTAGGAATGATGCAGGTAACAGCTTAGAGTCAACCCAGTAACTTGTTGGTTTTGTTCTGCAGTGGAATCAAAGACAAAAACTTTATGCTTCATTATGAGGTGAGTAGACTATTGTAGTCCATTTCTTAAAAAACCTTTAACATATATATATATTTTTACTTTTACTCTGAAAATTGCTTTAAAAGCAGCTGTTTTTGGTTTCAGTTCCCTCCCTATGCAACAAATGAGATAGGAAAGACTGGAGGTCTGAACAGGAGGGAGCTTGGACACGGTCTGTTTGAATCCTGTACCTTTATTGATCACCGATGAGCGGTGCAGCCAGTAAAAGTCCTCTGTGTCTGTTTTCGTGTTTGCAGGTGCTCTGGCTGAGAAGGCTCTGAGACCAGTGGTTCCAACAGACTTCCCTTTTACAATCAGGGTCACGTCGGAGGTGCTGGAGTCGAATGGTCGGTGTTGTGATGCTGTTTGTTGTAAATGCCTATTTAGTCTCCTGAGATGGAGTAGAACATTTTCTTTCTTTCCTGTCAGGATCCTCCTCGATGGCGTCCGCCTGTGGAGGCAGCCTGGCTCTAATGGATGCAGGTACTCGTTCTGTTTCTACTTCATGCAGCAGCTCAAAAGAAGGACGCGTTTCTAGAAGAAAACCCCTGACCAAAGTACATGATTCCATGTTTTTGTGTGCAGGTGTTCCCATCTCTTCAGCTGTGGCGGGTGTCGCCATTGGTCTCATCTCAAAGGCTAATCCAGAGAAGCCCTCTGAGATGGAGGACTACAGATTACTAACAGATATTCTAGTACGCACACTACAACTTGAACTCTTTTTTTAAATTTATTTTTTGTAATTTAGGAAATCGATCCTAAAAAGGTTCTGTAGAATTATTGATTGTGTTCTGAACAGGGAATAGAGGATTATCTTGGAGACATGGACTTCAAAATGGCAGGAACCAACAAGGGCATCACTGCTTTACAGGTAACTCATTTAAACCCCCAAACTCAGATCTGACCTTTAACCTGCAGCTCAGAGGCTAGACGAACCAAAGGAGTTCTTTACTTTTTCATAGGGATGCTCTGATCACGGTTTTTGCTACCGATCACCGATACCGATCACCGATACGATACCGATACCAATCACCGATACGATCACCGATACAGATCACCGATACGATACTGATACCGAACACCGATACGATCACCGATACCGATCACCGATACGATACTGATACCGATCACCGATACGATCACCGATACCGATCACCGATACGATCACCGATACGATCACCGATACGATCACCGATACGATACTGATACCGATCACCGATACCGATCACCGATACCGATCACTGATACGATCACCGATACCGATCACTGATACGATACTGCTACCGATCACCGATACGATCACCGATACCGATCACCGATACGATACTGATACCGATCACCGATACGATCACCGATACGATCACCGATACGATCACCGATACCGATCACCGATACGATACTGATACCGATCACCGATACCGATCACTGATACGATCACCGATACCGATCACTGATACCGATCACCGATATGATACTGATACCGATCACCAATACGATCACTGATACGATTGCTGATACGATACCGGTACCGATCACAGATACGATACTGATACCAATCGCTGATACCGATCACCGATACCAATCACCGATACGATACTGATACCGATCACCAATACGATCACTGATACGATTGCTGATACGATACCGGTACCGATCACCGATACAGATCACCGATACCGATCACCGATACCGATCACCGATACGATACTGATACCGAACACCGATACGATCACCGATACCGATCACCGATACGATACTGATACCGATCACCGATACGATCACCGATGCGATACTGATACGGATCACCGATACCGATCGCTGATACGATACTGATACCGATCACTGATACGATACTGATACCGATCACCAATACGATCACTGATACGATTGCTGATACGATACCGGTACCGATCACCGATACGATACTGATACCAATCGCTGATACCGATCACTGATACGATCACCGATACCGATCACTGATACCGATCACCGATACGATACTGATACCGATCACCAATACGATCACCAATACGATCACTGATACGATTGCTGATACGATACCGGTACCGATCACTGATACGATCACTGATACCGATCACCGATACGATCACCGATACCGATCACTGATACGATCACTGATACGATCACCGATACCGATCACCGATACGATCACTGATACGATCACCGATACCGATCACTGATACCGATCACATGGATTGACTGTAAATGTCACATTGTAGTGATGATGAGAGCTAACGGCTACTTGATCTGTAGAAAATGAACTATAAATCTCCTTCATCTGGATAAAAACAGGTTTTTACCGACTTTTACAAGAGAATAAAAAAAACAAAAACCTGAAGGCACCATGTACACATCCATATAGAAATCTATTATTTATAGATATATATTTCCAATCTTTATAGAAATCTATTAATTTTATCCATATAGAAATCTGTTATTATTTATATATATTTAAATGCTTAAACATTTATTCTTGTGCACAAGATCCCCATTAATTAGTCTGTGGTTGAAATGACGTTTTGAGACAAATCTTTAGTTTTTTTTCTACAGCATTGTTTGGACACTATGGTCTATTTTATGCCCAGAAAGAACAAACTAATTACTGATAATGGTCAGATCGTTACTACAGAGTCTACCTGCTGCTCTCTCAGCTCCTCCTCCCTCCACCTGTCTGATCCTCTCCACCTCCTGCGCTGCTTTGTCCTCTCCTCCCGGCGCATGAGCCAGAAAGCAGCAGCAGAATGAGTATCTTGCTGGAGCTGTGGGAGGCAGCACTGGGTGCGTGACTAGACTACCTCGCCCCGAGGACCGAGTTCTGAACCAACCATAACTGGTGCGATCGTTCAGGGGAGGGAGAGTCCCGGGTGCATGATGAACTCACAGATGAGCTTTGCAGATTTGCTGTGCACCTTGTGACCTCTGGTTTAGGAACTATGGATCGGCTGGTGTGATCGGTGCTGAAAGGAGTTTATTGGAATTTGCCCATCATGTGTTTTTCACAGAAATCTGCAGATTTTTTCATCGTGTCCGATCGATCGAACATCCCTAGTTTTTCATGAAATCGTTCCAGCTGTTGGATACATTTTTTTCAATTCAATAAGTTTATTTCACTCAAAAAAATTCAATATACAAACGTCAAATCAAAACACAAAATACCAACCAGAATACAAATCATTAGAGTGAAAAAGGAGGAGGAAGAAGAAAAAATCTTATATGACCTTCAACTAAAGACAAAATAAATGACAAAATGGCCTTCCGTATACACACAAAGTAAACAGCTTTCTTTTCTTCACAAACAATACCAGAGCTAAAACACATCAATCCTCTATCATTAACTCACCAAATCATAGCATTTTATCATTTGATCTTTATACATTTTCTTAAATTGGTCAGTAGTTGAACATTTCTTCAAATCATCATCCAGGTTAGTCCATAGTTTTACTCCATGTACTGAAATGCACATTTGCTTTAATGTAGTTCGTACAAATCTTCTTTTAAACTCTGATTTCTTTCTACTTTTTTCATCATTTGTGATCAAAACAAAAAACTTGTGTAACTGTGTCGGCAGTGACTTGTTTCTAGCCTTGAACATAATTAGTAAAGTTTTCAATTTAACCAAATCTCTGACTGAACAAACAATCTGTTAGTATGTTCTCTTGGATTTACTTTATGTAAAATCCTCAAAGCTTTCTTCTGTAACAGAAACAAAGGATTAGTATTTGTTTTACATGTGTTGCCCCAAACCTCTATACAATAAGTCAGATATGGAAGAATAAAGGAGTGATATCATGTCTGAAGTGTTTGTTTTTGAAGTAGGATTATGTTTATTTTAGACACATTGAGTTTTATTTCTTATCACAGAATAAGGATAAATAATGATTTTAAACACCGTTTCCTTCATGGTGACGTCCCGTGGCAGAGAGCTGCTTCATTCTGATCTCCTTTCTCTTCAGGCTGATGTGAAGATTCCAGGTCTGCCTCTCAAAGTGGTGATGGAGGCCATTCAGCAGGCCACAGGTAGGATCGCTCCTCAGCGTGAGTCAGCATGAAGGTGTTTTAAATCGTTTGGTTTATATGTGTGGTGTGTTTCAGTGGCAAAGAGGGAAATCTTGGGCATTATGAACAAATGTATCTCAAAACCCAGAGGGAACAGAAAGGAGAATGGCCCTGTTGTTGGTAGGTGTTCATAAAGCAACCGTTGGGACTTTGTGAAGGAGTTGTGTTGTAATGTGAAATGTTTCTGTCTTAGAGAACGTCAGGGTTCCTGTGTCTAAAAGAGCTCACTTCGTTGGTCCAGGAGGATATAACCTTCGAAAGCTTCAAGCTCAGACAGGTGACCTTCTATTATTGAACCATTAGATGTTTGTGGATGTGGGGTAAGAATGAGACTTAGGAAGGTTTCCTTTTTCTCTCAAGGTGTTACAATAAGTCAGGTGGACGAGGAGACGTTTTCAGTGTTTGCTCCGACTCCAGGAGCGATGAATGAAGCGCAGGACTTCATCAGAGAGATCAGCAGTGATGATGTGAGTCTTCCTGTGGTTTGGTCTTCCTGCTTGTAAATCCAGGGCTGTAACATCCACTCCTCATCTGCAGGACGGTGCAGAAGTTTTAAACCACTCCTGAGTAGGGCTGGGCGATATGGCCAAAATTCCATATCCCGATATAGCTCATTTTATATCCCGGTAACGATAAACATACGATAGAACACCTCCTTATGAATGTCCTCCTCCACTGTGGCCCGACATGCATCATATAGATCAGTAACATGACTTTAGTGATGTGTTTTCAGCTGGTGTTTCATATCTGGGTTCGAGTGTAACTCACAGAACTCAGGTTTCTCCACCGTGTAGATTAGAGCCATATCTTTGTAGATGTGCGTGGTAACAGCAGCAGTAACCTCCTTCCTCCTTCCATCCCACTCAGCTGGCAGCTACATGATGAGCTGCAGGTAAAAACCTGTAGCAGCGTCAGGAGTTTATTCTGAGCTCTTACTCCAACACTCGACGCTGCTTTTGCAGCTTTTGCTCGTTGACTGTCTCTGTATTCTTCGACGTGGTTTTTGTGCGGGTGATAAAATATATTAGTGGCGTCGGAGTCCGTTGTTGGGACCGGGAGTCGGCGAACTTTACAAACAGCTGCTGTCTGGTCCACGTCGGTCTGTTTATATTTAAACCACATCCATGAGACAGAAGTTGTCCCTCTTTTAGTTACAAGCTCCTCGGTTTGGGTTAGCTGGTTATCCTGTTGACTCTGGTCTAAAACGCGTCCACTACCGTCTGCCTCCATGTTTGTTTATGCGTTGCTGCGCGGTGCGTTCATGAACATCCCGTAAAGTGCATTATGCTGTAAACCTTCTATCGTGGCTTAAACGATAGAGCTTTTTATCTGACGGTAGACATTTTCTTATCGTCCAGACGAAATATTTCGTCATATCGCACAGCCCTACTCCTGAGTATACTTTGCATTCAAGCAGCCATATTTGTTGTAGTCTTTTAAAATGGTCTTGATCAGTAGTTATCCAGGCATTCCTTCAAAGTTTTTATTTATTCTGTGCACGCTGACTGAAAACCAGAAATATTCCACTAACTAAAATCATCATGAGTGGAAAAAGTGGCCCAAAAACCTCTAACCTTCAGAAAGTCTAAAGAAGTGTTGATTAACTGAACATCTCAGGGTATCTGCGGAGTCTTGAAAAGTATTAAAAGGTGATAAATCAATTTGGGAAATTCCAGACCCTTATAAAGTATTAAAAAGTCTGATCACGGCTTTATAAAGTCTTACATTTTGGAACGAAAAAAAATCTGAATTTGATGTCCAACAGTCTGAGTCCCAAAAACATCGTAAACGTGTGAATTTAGTCATTTTTATTTATAAAAAGAACGGGAAACAAAGGGTGTGTTAGTAATCCTTCTCTCAGAGCACCAGGGCGGGCGGTGCAGAAGTTTAAAAGCACAATGTACGCTCTGGTGTTCCTGGTGAAGATTACGAACGCACCGAAATGTTAAGATGGAAGAGAATCTCGGTGAACGCTGCCGCATCACCAGAATGGCGGTGAGGTATTAAAACATATGAGACGGTCTTGAAAAGGTTTTGAATTTAACTTCAAGATTCCTGCATTTACCCTGCATCTATGGAAGCTGAATGTAAGGGGAGTGAAGGATGACCCATAAGTGTTGAATTCATGTGGTGATTAGATCATGTGTTTTGTTTTGCAGCAGGAGCAGCAGCTGGAGTTTGGTGCTGTCTACACTGCCACCGTCACAGAAATAAGGTAGAATTATTAAAGGTCCCTTGTCCTGGTTTTCCATGTTTTCTGACTTATCTATCATGTTGCAACGTTGAGTTCTCACCTTAAACCTGCCAGAAAGAGCAACAAACGGCGTCCATCTGTCTCCTAGTCCAGCCAGTGAGAAGCTCTTCCAGATTTCAGACCCAGGTTTCAAACAGTTTTTTTCACTCCAGCCCGCTATGAGGTCATAGTGATCCGGACTTGCTTATATGGTCAATTCTCCTCCCACATGCACGTTCACGACACCTGGAGCGAGGCAGTGCCGCCGCCATTGCCCATAGACCGTGTAGTGTTTAGTTTCAGTTTCGTTTCACTTTCACGCGACGGCACTGCCCCCTACTGGACACTGCCCCCTACTGGGCCCTGCCCCCTACTGGGCCCTGCCCCCTACTGGGCACTGCCCCCTACTGGGCACTGCCCCCTACTGGACACTGCCCCCTACTGGACACTGCCCTCTACTGGGCACTGCCCCCTACTGGACACTGCCCCCTACTGGACACTGCCCCCTACTGGACACTGCCCCCTACTGGACACTGCCCCCTACTGGGCACTGTCCTCTACTGGGCACTGCCCTCTACTGGGCACTGCCCCCTACTGGGCACTGCCCTCTACTGGGCACTGCCCTCTACTGGGCACTGCCCTCTACTGGGCACTGCCCCCTACTGGACACTGCCCTCTACTGGACACTGCCCCCTACTGGACACTGCCCCCTACTGGACACTGTCCCCTACTGGGCACTGCCCCCTACTGGGCACTGCCCCCTACTGGGCACTGTCCTCTACTGGGCACTGTCCTCTACTGGGCACTGCCCCCTACTGCAGCAGAAGTGTCAGGCTGCCAAATAAGGAGAAACCCAGCAGAACCGGAAGGCGGCGCTTTCTTCTGATCTCTGAGTTGCTCCTTAGGAAATAATTACAGCGTATTTTGAGTTCTAATGGTGCAACGCTGATCTAGAGGCATCAAAGATTACACCTGTTTAATATTAATTGATTTAAAGTGATAATATGCAGTTTTGCTTGTTTTGGGCTCCCTCTGGTGTCCGTTTTAAATCACTGCATTACACAAGTTAGCATATTGTTTCAGCTTCTAAACGCCTAAATCAACCTGTTGAAATGTCTCCTCAGCCTTCATAGCTTTCTACAGGAGCGGTTATTTACTCCTTCAAAGAAATCAGCTGTGTTCAAGCAGGGAGAGATGGGAAAAATCAGGAATCATGAGCTAAAAACACTCCAGAGCTAGCATAACAGCTAGCCACTTTGGGTTAGCCTAACCCTCGTGAGACACGTGACTTCCTGGGTACCGTGACGGCGACGGAGATCTTGCAATCGTGGTATTCTGGATCTAACCACCAGATGGGGCTAAGTGACTTTTCATTAACTCTGTAAAGAGTCATATTAGCACAGACTGGCTGAAGGAGAAGATTTAAAATATGAAAACGTTGCATATTATCACTTTAAATACTGTGCCATGGGACCTTTAATGACATTATTTGATTTGTCGGCGTTGGTAAATGATCTACAGAGACTTGGTGTCCTTCCTTTAGGGACAATGGTGTGATGGTGAAGCTTTATCCCAACATGATTCCAGTCCTGCTGCACAACTCCCAGTTGGACCACAAACGGGTCAGTGAATTAGCATTTATCAACCTTTTTATTGTGTGTTTGTTTTTATTTGAGTGTGAAAAAACTTTCTAAAGTCATTGATATTGTCCCCATTTAGATCAAACACCCAAGTGCTTTGGGTTTAGAAGTGGGACAGCAGATACAGGTATGCCTTCACTATGATCGGTTAAAATCAGAATTAGTGTTTCCATTTTGGACTGCTCGTGTTTATTTTGTATTCTACTAACAGGTCAAGTACTTTGGACGGGATCCAACAGATGGAAGAATGAGACTTTCCCGGAAGGTGCTCCAGTCTCCTGCTGCAACCCTCATTAGAACCCTGAGTGAGAGGCAGAGCATCTCTATGGGCTCAGACAGCAACAGGAGCCACACAGACTCCTGACGAGCTGCCTCCATCAGATCTCTGGAGATAGTTTTAGACCAGAAACATACGGACATATCTGCAGGAAAGAAATCAGATTTTGTATGAACTCAAAGTGCTGTGGATAAAGGAGACTGAGCTTTACTAAAACAACATCCAGGTGACGATCTGCCTCGGCCACATCTGAGATAAAGATGACAGAAACGATGTTTGTTTGTTCTAACTGCCTTTTTTACTCTTAGTCACAGTTAGGAATAAACTTGGAGTTTTCCTTGTCACAGCACCGTGTCCCTCACACACACCAGTGTGATAATCCTTGCTTCTGAAAGATGCCAGGATTAAGATATTGACCATTTGGAAGAAGTGCACCAGTAACCTGCCTGGTGGCATGTTTATAATAAATGTTATATGTGTACAGGTACATCTCAAAAAATAGAATGTCACGAAAAACTTTTTCACTCCTTTCAGAAAGTGCAAAGCAATCTTCTGTTATCTCTTCCATACAGTATACTACAGATACAGACCAGATGGTGTCGGTACCAATGACACGTTGATTGTCCATTAGCAGTGCATCACAAGATGGTGATGAAAGAAAGGTGGAGACCAGTGGTGGCAAAGAGGGAGTTATCGTCTCAGTGGGAGGATGGGTAGAATGTTCCTAAGTCTGATGGCTTCTGGGAAAAAGCTTTCCAGGTCTGGTGGATCAGACCTGGATGCTGCTATAGCGTCTGACAGATGGGAGGAGTTCATCAGACCATGTGAGGGGTCAGGCATGATGCAGGAAGCCTTCCTGGAGGAAGATCTGCAGAGAGTGATCCTGTGATGTTGCCAGCTGTTCTCACAGTCAGTTGAAGTTGCCTCTATCCTGCCACTGGAGTTGCCAAACCACACAGAGATGCAGCTAGTCAGGATGAGGCTGCTGTAGAACATGGTGAGGACGGGAGGAGAAAGGTGGACCTGTTTCAGACGTCTCAGGAAGTGGAGAACATGGAGGGGTCAAGACTGCCTTTCAAAAAGTACCAGGACTTCTCAAGCAGCTTCACAGCAGAGTGGACTGAGAATCAGTGCTTTAAGAGCTCCGATGAATCCTACACAGCACATTCCTCATATCATTACTCCTGAACCAAAGACCACACCAGAACAGCTTTACTGGACTGGATCTCAGTGGTTCAAAGTCCGCTTTTCAATTGAAAGAAATCAAGGTCCTAGAGTCTGCAGAGGAACAGAATCCGTGTTGCTTGAAGTCCAGAGGAAAGTATTGAGTCCATGGGTTTGGGTCCATGTCCTCTGCTGGTGTTGGTCCACACTGTGTCTCTAAAGTCCACAGTCAACTCGGCCTCTAGCAGGACATTAGAGTCACCTGCTTTATGAAGATACTGATCTCATTTTCCAGTAGGACTTGGTATCTGCCCACACTACGGACCTGACCTAACCCAACCCATAGAGTCTGCCTAATTATATAAATTGTAGAATACTGACAGCAAGCATATATATATTCAGGGTTTCCGCGCGGTAGTAAAAGGTGGTAAAAGGTAGTAAATGAAATGTGCTCAAATTAAGGCCCTTAAAAGGTAGTAAATTACTGCATTTGGTAGTAAAAAAATTCCGACTTGGTAGTAAATTTCTGTCACAAAATTAAAATATTTTAACCTTCCCCATTC
>SSNR01000266.1:884432-906932 GCA_006937965.1 Callopanchax toddi | reverse complement strand
ATGTAATAAAAATATTTGAGTAAAAAAAAAAAAGTAATAACTGGTCGGAAAACTTCAGTACACATTGTACACGCATGCACATGCTGCTATTATGTGCCTGGTCCATAGGTGGCGCTGTGCTATTCCTCTAGCAGGGTAAACCCCGCCCACCCCTCGGCGGTTAGCGTTTGATTGACATCTACGAAGAAAAAGATCGGATTACAAGATGGTGGTCTGTGGACGCTAGCAGGCAGGCAGGCAGGCCGTCAGAGTTGTTTGAATTTTACTCTTTGATTATTAGGCCTTCTGTAGTGTTGCTTTATTTTGTAAACGAAATATGTTAATGAAGTAGACACAAATATACATCACGGCTTCTGTAAGTTCCAAATAGACGTGCATGTTTTATAACATGCAGGTGGGAAAAAAGTTAAAAGGTCGAGGAAAACACTAGACGGGTTGAGGTGATAGCCTGTTAGCAGCCAGCTAGCCCGCTAGCTCCGACTCGATTAGCCATGTCGGACACTCGACGGCGAGTGAAAGTGTACACCCTGAACGAAGACCGTCAGTGGGACGATCGGGGCACCGGACACGTCTCGTCGACATTTGTGGAGCGACTAAAAGGGATTTCGCTGTTAGTTCGAGCGGAGTCGGACGGTAAGTTTCCCGTTAGCATAGCCGCGTTTAAGCTACGTAGGCTAGCTGGCGTTCTACCTTCTTTTCCTGACAGCGCTTCACTTGATCAGGTTTTTAGGGAACCAGCTCATGAGTTGTGTATATTTGCTGTGGCTTTTAGAGCCGACAGTATTTGACAGTTGAAATATTAGACAGACACCTTGTTCAAAACAAGTTTACAAATCACAATGCTTCACATGGTCATTTGTTCAACTAGAGACATCATGATCACACACGGGGGCTCCCTGAAAGTCTCATCGTGCTCGTACAAACTTCAGTGTGTTAGATATAGTCGAGCACTGATTATACTAAATAACTTGTCTAGTGTTGAATTTCGTTGATATTATTTTTCACAGATGTGTTCAGTCAGTTTTCACAGTACTATTTAGTTGGATTACTTGACCTTGTTGAAAACATATTGCTAGTAAACGTGATCATTTTATGAATCACTTTTCAGGATCGTTGCTGCTGGAGTCAAAGATCAGTCCAAATACTGCGTATCAGAAACAACAGGTAACTCGCCTAATATGAGCATTTACTCATTGATAGTAAGCCTTCACGCTGCATCTTTGTCTGAGTAAAAATAGCTGGTTGCTATAACTAGCTAAAAGTCATAGAGATAAACGACATGTTTGTTTCTCTTCCTCACAGGACACACTGATCGTTTGGTCTGAAGCAGATAATTATGATCTTGCCTTAAGTTTCCAGGAAAAGGCTGGCTGTGATGAGATCTGGGAAAAAATTTGTCAGGTATTGTTTAGCTAACAAAGATGATTAATGTTGTTTTTTTGGGGTGAAACTTTACAACAAATGTTCAGATGTAATTATGCTTCAAGTGTAATTGTTAATTTATTAACTGCCAACCATATATTACTCAGGTTCAAGGGAAGGACCCTGCTTTGGACATTACCCAGGACCCAATTGATGAGTCAGAGGAAGACCACTTTGAGGAGATTCCAGAGACAACCCACCTGGTTGAGCTCCCTCCTTGCGAGTTAAGTCGACTTGAGGAGATAGCTGATCTAGTTACCTCTGTCTTGTCGTCGCCCATTCGGAGGGAAAAACTTGCCCTGGCGCTGATGAGTGAAGGCTACATCAAGAAACTGCTGGGTCTCTTCAGAGTGTGTGAAGACCTGGACAACCGAGAAGGCCTACATCACCTCTATGAGATTGTCCGAGGTGTCTTGTTCCTCAACAAAGCAGCGCTCTTTGAGGTTATGTTCTCTGATGACTGTATTATGGATGTGGTGGGTTGCCTGGAGTATGACCCGGCACTGGTTCAGCCTAAACGACACAGAGAGTTCTTGACCAAGACGGCAAAGTTTAAGGAAGTGATCCCTATCACAGACTCCGAGTTGCGGCAGAAAATCCACCAAACCTACCGTGTTCAGTACATCCAGGACATAATACTGCCCACACCCTCGGTTTTTGAGGAGAACTTTCTGTCCACACTCACATCCTTCATCTACTTCAACAAAGTGGAGATTGTTAGTATGCTGCAGGTAAGGAGACAAAACCAAATTATTCAACTCTGACATTTATGTTGAGTTCTTCATACTTAATTATGTTTGATGGATTGTATGCTATATACTAACACTACATTGTATTGTGTTTTATCCAGTGTTGTAAAAAATGTACTTATTAATTCATCTTATCTTTATTGAGAACATGATACTGGATGATTAATGAATGACATATGAAAATATCAAACAAATAATCTCGGCATCTAAACGTCATCTTCCATAAGATCTCAAGAGAAGCTTGTGTTGTGACTCCGAATGCTGTCTGTTAAATAGAGACCCATTTAAACACTCCTCCTTTAGCTAATGGGTTGAGATTTGTTGTGGATCTTGTGTTTTCATTGAGGAATGTGTTGCAGACAACTTGTTCCACAAACTTAAAACATTTTTTCTTAGTTCATTTATTTTAAAGGCAAATGTTTTTATCTGCTTTCTTTTAGTATTCCACTTTGTTCTAAAATTATTCCGTTCAAATGTCTACCTTTTTTCATCTAAAACTTCTGGTTCATTCAGCATCAGAATCTGAGTTTATTATCAGTAAATACTCAGAATGCTTTTAATTCCACTAAAACTTCTCTTCTTGGAGTCTCCAGTGACATTCTGATGATGCAAGAAAATGTTCTCTTCTGGTTCTGCTGGACCTGACTGTAGCTTTTGATAGGCTGAGACGCTGGGTTTGCCTATCAGGATCTGTACTGTCTGAAGCCTGAGTCACACAGAAGACTTCAGCGCTGCGCCACGGTGCGCCTGAGCCCTTTAGCGCCGGTCCGTGCCCCTGACACAATATTATGAATACTTTATGACACAGACAGTACAACAATATGCTGAACAGCTTCTGGTACGGCAAACAGAAACAACCACCATTCATTGTGGAATATTTACATAATTGAGCTTTTAAAAACGGATTATTCCAATAAATAGCTCACTTACCCATTGTTGAAGAAAACTCCCACAAAACTTGACGGTAGTGCTGACCAGATACACACCAGAAGATGTGCTTCATTCTTTCTGTTCTCAGTTTCTGCAAAAATACTTTGACTGTTGTGATTTTGCAAGCGGCGTTTAAGGGCGCTCTGCTTTTAGGAACGTGTCTTGCGAGACCAGAAGACTCTCCAAAGACGTGGTGCTACCGCAGCGCTGAAGTGTCCTGTGTGACCCAGGCTTTAGTGTTCTCTCTCTGTGGCTGTTTCCAAGTACAGGTCCTCTTCCATATCCCTCGGTGTTCCACATGGTTCTGTGTTTGGGCCTGTAATGTTCCTACTGCTATTTTTTAGCACATCCTGAACTCTTGAAGAATTCTCTTATGACCTTTCTTCAGATTACATTCAGTTTTCATCTCTTTGAAGCTCCAGGAGGTGTCTGAGCTCCAGTTGCATGTTGCACACATGTTTGAACTATTAAAAACTGGATGACTTTTTACAGTTGAATGAAGACAAATCTGAAGTCCTCCTCTGTTCTCTGGACCAGCTGGTTCCTAAAGTCAGGGATTCTCTTGGTCCACCTGCTTCATTTACCAAACCCTCAGTCAGGAACCTTGGTGACCTTTGACCCAGCTCTGACTCTGAGGCTCATGTCAGTTTTCTGGTTCTCTCTTCCGCCTCTTCACCCCGCTACTCTACCAGCTTCACTGGCTGCCTGGAAATTCCAGAGTTCATTTCCAGATCCTGGTTCTGGTTTTTAGGGTCCTACATGGACCAGCTTCCATCAGTGATCGTCTACATCCTCCACCCCCAGCAGGTCCCTGGGGTCCAGTGATCAGAGCCTGCTGGTTGAGCAGCGTACCAGGATGAAGACTAAAGGAGACGGACTGTGCTGCTGTGACCCCAGGCTCTGGACCTGTGTCCCCCTGAGCCTGAGACCAGGGACTTAGTGGTCTCAATTTAAAACGGCTCAAAATCCCTTTTCAAACGGACTTTTCTGTGAACTCCTGTGCATCGATTATTTCTTGTCCTGCTTGTAATCCTTTAGCCATTTCTCTGTGTATTGGGGTCTCACTTGTTGTAAAGCACCTTGTGATTTATGTTTTGAAGGTGCTATTAAAATAAACCTTATTCACACAATGAAGTAAAGCGAAGCACAGAGACACTAAAGCTTTCTGCCTATTAAAGCATGGCAATGAAAAGATGTCAACAAAAAGAGCAGCCGTAACGGCAAGTAGGAACTTCTTTCAGCTGTTCTACAGGTGAACAGAAACAGTTCTAAAGGTTATAAGAAATGATCATGGTAAGCTCAAATAATTGTGACAGGAATAGGAATGATTTTTAAATCTTGTTAATTTCCTAATTGTGTTGTTGTTTTGTCTGTGATGCAGGAGGATGAGAAGTTCCTGACGGAGGTCTTTGCACAGCTCACAGACGAAGCCACAGATGACAGTAAAAGAAGGGAGCTAGTAAGTTTGTGAGATTGTGTTAAGTTCTCTTTCATTTCAGTAAAAGGAAAATGGATAATGAGGTTTGTGAATACGCACTGGGTTTCTATATAAGTGTTCATGTTTACCTGTACAGTTTACAAAATATTTGGCATAAAAATAGAACCGATGTGTTTTGGTACAGACCATTTTCATTGTTTTAAGGTGAAAGTGTTCAAACAACAGACATGTTTTGTTTTTTACAATGTCTTTATTGTTCTTTTTGCTGGGCTCTGATCTTTCCCCCTCTATTTCTTAGGTGAACTTTGTCAAGGAGTTTTGTGCTTTTTCACAAACCTTGCAGCCACAGAACAGGGATGCTTTCTACAAAACGTTGGCAAACCTAGGAATTTTGCCTGCTCTTGAAATAGTCATGGTATGTTGTTGGTTTTGTCTGAACGTTCAAACCATTGTCTGATTTGATGCATGTAGAAGTTTCTTTACATCTTTCTGTTGTTTCCTCCTCTTCAGGGAATGGATGATCTACAGGTGAGAGCAGCAGCTATTGACATCTTCTCTTACCTGGTGGAATTCAGCCCCTCCATGGTCAGAGAGTTCGTCATGCAGGAACAGCAGCAAACTGAAGACGTAAGCGTAGAAAGTGATGGTGCTGAACGTCATGTGATAAGTTGTTTTTCTCAGGTTGTGATTTGATCTGTTCATCCTTCAGTCTGACATTAAGAGCTGATTGTACATATAGTGACTGGATGCAACATGCTGAGATTATTGGCACTGTTATCAACAAGGAGCTGGTTGCAGAACGTAGACGTTTTTGCTCTTTTTATTTCCTCCTACATAAACAAAATAAATTGTTAAAGCAGTTTTTGCTTTAATGTATTTTTTCCCCTTGATTGTATCGTGTGTGTGTGCGTGTGCGCTCCAGGATGTTCTGCTGATTAACGTGGTGATCAAGCAGATGATCTGTGACTCTGATCCAGAGTTGGGGGGTGCTGTCCAGCTGATGGGTCTGCTCAGGACTCTCATTGACCCGGAGAACATGTTGGCTTCCACCAATGTAAGTTGTGTGCTTTCTACCATCATTAACCAGAAGTAGCACTGCTTCATTTCAGCATATTGATACTTCCTTTGAACTATGGGGCCTGGCAGACTCCAGATGTTCTGATTAAAGTGTGCTGTTTAAATGTCCATTTTAAAAAAATGTTTAAATTTATTTTAGAAAACCGAAAAGACAGAATTCCTGAGCTTTTTCTACAAGTACTGCATGCATGTCCTCACAGCTCCTCTTCTGGCCAACACTGCACATGACAAGAACTCCAAAGGTGAGCTGTCACACAGCGTTTCAGACTTTAGGATCAACATAAATCTGTACTGATCCTGTGCTAAAACACCTTTCTGTGTTTCAGATCAGCCAGAGGGGTCAGCGAAGATCAACCCTGTCTGTCCAGGTTGGCTCATGTTTTTACTCTGTGACCCTCAGCTGTGCACACACATAGGAACTGGGTGGATTTTATTTAGTAGAAAACCGTTGTGTTATTACTAGGGGTTGAACAACTTGCTATATTTACAAGTCGACTACCAAGTAATAAAAGACTTTGACTAATCGCTGATGACGTCATACATACGGCGTATACAGGACGGCTTTATAAAACTTGACAGGCTTTATTGCTAAAACGTATTTTAATGCTGACAACAAACAGCTGAGAGAGAGAGAGCAGTTGTTTTAGGAGCACTTTGGTTTTAATATCAAGTCTTTACACTAAAATGCTCATTAGTTTAGTCACATTTAGTCAGGTTTATATGAAAACAGTTTTAATCTGACTACAACTACAGTTTGAGTCAGACTGTGGTCTATTGTTCGGCCATAATCACAACAAAGACATTCGCTATTTAATTAATAAAATCACTCAAAGCTTGATAGCCGAGCCATTAGCTCGTTAGCTTAGCCGTTAGCACATCGGAGGTTTGAATGGCGCTGCGTTTTTAGTAAAACGAGAGATAAAGAAAGCAAAGACTCACCGTTAAGTTGATTAAATCAGGACAATCGATTGGCAAGGGCATCAAAAGCTGCCAAGAAGTATTCTTTGAGTAAATATCTATTTTAATAGGCAGCGCCAGACCGGAACACATCAAAGGAAATTAAACGAAACCCCTTCAAAATAAAAGTTCACGTGATCAGCGAAGAATCGACCTTTGGTTTAAAAAGTCACTACAGCCCACAAAAGTCGACTAGTTCGTGCGGCCCCTAGTTATTACGTGTAAGTAGTTTTCCATACCTTCATCATTTTAAATCGGATTAAATGCTGCGGGGCTGCAGACAGTGAACCACGACATTTGGTCAGAGTGTGTTACAGCACTGTGTCCTGAATTAGCAAGTTACTGTAGTTTCTACTGGAAAGAACTCTGTATTCATATAAGAAGGCCAAACGTGCAGGTTATATGTGACTTTAGACACATTGTGTTGCATGTTGGTAAAGTTCTAATAGGGATTGTGTTTTTGTTTGTGTGCATGTGTGTGTAGACAACTTCCAGACAGCTCAGCTGCTGGCGTTGATCCTGGAGCTTCTAACGTTTTGCGTGGAGCACCACACCTACCACATCAAGACCTACATCATGAACAAAGACCTGCTCAGGAGAGTGCTGGTGCTCATGAACTCAAAGCACACCTTCCTTGCTCTTTGTAAGTCCGTTTTCACATGCACGTTATTGTGTGTTCTTCAAGAAATGTTACATTAATGATTATCTGAGCTTCAGCCTATGGTTACAGTCGGTCAGCATTCTGTTCAGGTGGTTGTAGTAAATGCAGAAACATTTTTGTGCTTTTTCCCTAGGCGCCCTGCGTTTCATGCGCAGAATCATTGGGCTAAAAGATGAGTACTACAACCGCTACATCATCAAAGGGAACCTGTTTGAGCCTGTCATTAATGCACTGCTGGACAACGGCACCCGATACAACCTTCTGAACTCAGCCGTCATTGAGCTCTTCGAGTTCATTAAAGTGGTGCGTAAACCTGTAAACTCCACTTTGGTGGAAGTTGTTCGTAATGGTTGCAGAAACTTTGACTTTGTCCTTCTCTTCCCAGGAGGACATCAAGTCTCTCATAGCTCACATTGTGGATAACTTCTACAAAGCACTTGAATCCATCGAGTATGTTCAGACTTTCAAAGGGCTGAAAGATCGATACGAACAGGAAAAAGACCGTCAGAGCCAGAAACTCAACAGGTCAGTGGCTTCAAAATAGAATGCTGTTCTTCAAACAATACCAGGTACCTGAGGACGCTGCTTTCCTCCCTTAGATATCGCAGAGATGCACGATCTTTGGATGAGGATGAAGAGTTATGGTTCAATGACGACGACGAGGATGAAGATGGTGAGACGGTGGAGAGGAGGATGGAGGAGGATTTCCCAGATAGCTATGAAAAGTACATGGAAGCCAAAAAAGGTAGCCAACTTCTGCAGTGTCTTGAAACGTTTTTTCTTTAAACCCCTCGCTGGATTTGAACACGATTGCCGTCTGTCACTGCAGGAGCTGCCAACGGAGCTAATGGTGCCAAGTCTGCCTCAGTCCCACCTGCCTCTCCAGCAGCCACTCCCAACAACAGCTCCTCTTCCTCCGTCAAAACCGTTGCTCTTCCTGCGACGCCCGTCGTAAAGGTGACCTTTCTTCACACAGGCTGGTGGCTCATTGTAATAAAAAGGCAGAATGAGAAAAACCTGGTTTCATTTCTTCTCTGTGTTTTAGACTGCTCTTGTCGGTTTGGTGGACTACCCTGATGACGAGGATGAGGAGGAAGAAGATGAGGAGGAAGAGCAATCTCCACGAAAACGACCCCGTTTGAGCTCTTAAGGCAAATTGTCCTCTGGTTTGGTGACGTGGGAGGAGGACGAGTCCCTCCTGCCTCTCCTCTGGTCGTCTCATTGGTCCCTCGGCCCGTCTGGGCGGCCTCCAGTCTCACCGAGGTGACGGGTGAAGATGAGCTCCCACCTTTCTCAGTCTTGAACTCTGCTCTTTGCTCCCTCTGAGGAAGGAGACGAAGACTTCTCTGGAGAAACAAATCAGTCTATTTTTTCAGGCTGTTGATTTTTATTTTTACACTCAGCTTGTTCTCTAAGGTCCCTGAATCTTTTTTCCTTTTTTGTTGGAAAGTTAAATTCACCTTTTGTCTGCTCTCACTCATTCCCTCCCTTCATCAATCAACTGAACCAGGACATCTGTAATCTGAGGTGATATTTGACTCCTCTGTGTTGCTTTTTCCAGAGTAGCAGTGAAGTTGTGACTCAACAGTAGCCTCTTGGAGCCTTTTCCAAACGGAACCAATGAGCACTGGAGGCAGAGGACATCCAAACAACCAGCCAGTGTGTAAACTGTTCAGCTGGCCATTAAGGCTAGCAGGACTAGCCGTCAGAGTAAGGAGCAAACGTGACTGGCTGAAGCTGTTACAGTTAGAATGATGTAGAAAACGTAGATTATACAGAAGTCTAAAGGGACGAACCCAACCTGGACAAGCGCTCAGCTGTTATTGAGTAGAGCAGGACTCCATCCTTAAAGCCATGACGTCGGTTTGGTCAAACACCGACAGTCTCACAGGATTGTGTTGGCCAGAAGTCCTGTATTTCAAGAGTTTGTTAAAAATATTGTACATATTTTTTCCCTTTTTAATTATTTTTGACTTGACGTGGCTTTGAAGGGAGCGTGCCGCCTGTTCTTTCTTTTTCTTTTGGTCATTACACAACAAGGTGGGTGCTCCTTTTTCATTTACTCAGTCCAGTTCATTTGATTCAATGTAAAATGTCAAAGGTTGGAGCTGCTGGTTTTAAAAATGACACAGAAACGGCAGTAAAGTCAGTAACTGTTTGAGGATGTCTGGAGTTTTGTATTTTAGTCAATTTAAGAATGTAGTGTTCTGGTTTCCTCCCAGTAACAGCTCCTGTTTAGTTTTACTGGGTGTAGAGCTTCTAGTAGGTTTAGTGCCCACTTTAGTTCCAGGAGGTCACGTTTCCCTGCTCTCAGGTTTAGAGTTTATTTTCATCAGCAACAAAAAGAGCCACCCACCTCATCCGTGCACGAATCATCAGCTGATTTAAGAACGGCCGTTACTGGATGGAGAACAGAGACGAGGGGCTCCAGGGCTCGAAGGTTTCCACACCAGTTGATTCAGAATGAGTTTTATCCCACATTAAAAGATTTATGTCTATAAAATATCTGCAGTTTAAAAAAAAGAGTTGAAGGAAAATCTTGTTAAAATCCTAAAGTGAACAAATGCTGTTTTTATTAGCCGTGATTCAAACTGATTTGATGCTGTAGTTGAGGCGGTGCAGACTTTCTATGTGAACTGTCAGAAAACAGCAGGAAATGTTTCGTTTCTCCTCCCGGTCTCACGAATCGTGCAGAAAACAAGACGAAGGGATTCAGAACTAGAGATGTGAGCCACGCAGTCGGGATGGAGCAGACCAGCCTCTGACTGTCGGCATCACCCGCTAGCCGTTTCTGCTCTGATGAATTTGTACCAAGTGCATTTATTACCACTATCCATTCTTAACATTTGTATGATTTTATTTGATACGTTTTGAAATTAAATGTGACCCTGACATTGAACTTGTGAACTTTCTATGATCTGAGCTTGTCTAAAGATGGAGACCTTTTATGCATAATATATTTTGAGAATTCAGATGTTAAAGTGATAATATGCAACTTTTTCATATTTTAAATCTTCTCCTTGAGCCAGTCTGTGCTAATCTGACTCTTTACAGAGTTAATGAAAAGTCACTTAGCCCCATCTGGTGGTTAGATCCAGAATACCACGATTGCAAGATCTCCGTCTCCGTCACGGTACCCAGGAAGTCACGTGTCTCACGAGGGTTAGGCTAACCCAAAGTGGCTAGCTGTTATGCTAGCTCTGGAGTGTTTTTAGCTCATGATTCCTGATTTTTCCCATCTCTCCCTGCTTGAACACAGCTGATTTCTTTGAAGGAGTAAATAACCGCTCCTGTAGAAAGCTATGAAGGCTGAGGAGACATTTCAACAGGTAGATTTAGGCCTTTAGAAGCTGAAACAATATGCTAACTTGTGTAATGCAGTGATTTAAAACGGACACCAGAGGGCGCCCAAAACAAGCAAAACTGCATATTATCACTTTAATTTGTGACTAAAAGCATAAAAAGTAAAAGTATTTCTGAAGACAGAAAACCCTTGAGATATAGAGGAGTCGTTATCAACGAGCTGTTAAAACACTCAGAGTTCAAGTTGTTTCTACAAAATGTGATTTATTCAAACAGCATACAGAACCAGTGCATTGATTGAGGTGAAACCTGCTGATTGTTTGAAAACGTTCTGCAACACCTCGTCCTCTTGGCCCCTTTATGAACATGGAAGTGTTAATCTCTTAAGAGTAGGTGCTACAGTCTGACAGAAGCCTGTTTTGGTAAAAAGCTAGATGTGTGAACACAAACGCCCTCTTCTCCGTAACGAGCCTCATCATAAAGGTACTTCCTGATCTGTGTCTCACTCACAGCACAGAAGACGTCCCCACAGGTGTGTCCTAACACCGGTATAAAGTACGAGCTGAGTCATTGTTTAAATATTACAGTAATAGTTCAGGCCTCTATCATTTTGAAGTTTAGGAGATTTGTAAAAAAAAAAGGCTATTAAAACAGTTTGACCTCAAACTTGAGGAATTTGATTTCAGAGAAATCAACAAGTGAAATAAAGAGATTCCTTGAACATTGCTCTATTAATGACCATCTCGAGCTCTGGGGTGGGATCTGGAGGAGGCGGTACTGAAATCAGCAGAGGAACTCGAACCTACAGCTGGAGTCATTTTAGCGTGCTTGATATTTCTGAAGCTACTCCGTCAAATAAATGAGGGCAATCTCATCTTCAAATACTTGAGTGGTACATGTATACACCCTAAAAGAAAAAGCATCTCTTTGCTCTTTAGACACCACGAGTAGAGGAGGCGTTCTGCTCCTCGGTCGTTTTTGGGAGCAAACTTATTTCTTGATCACTTCCTCTTTCAGCTTGTCAGCCAGGTGCTTTCTCTTCTGGAGTTTTTTCCTCTCTTCAGCAGATATCTCCTGAGAGAAAAGATGTCGATGGTTAGATCCTCACATCGGTTCAGGAGGAACGTTAGGGGAACAAAGTGGAGTGCTTGGGTTTAGCCATGAGCATGGAGATGGTGAGAGAGGAGAAAACCGATGAAAGAAAACGTGTTAACAGCTGAAGGGTCACCTTCTGGTTGGAGTGTTGTGCTGGAGGAGGGGAACTGGCCCCGTTGGTCTGGGGTTGTCCCACTGCCTCCTAACAGGCCAGACCAGATAGGATCAGGTGCAGGAAGAAGGAAACGAAGGACAGAAATGAAAGAAACACATCAAGAGAAAGAAGAAGAAAGAAACAAAAACCAGGTAAAAGTGAGTTAGACAAAATGAGGTGAAAACGAGAATAAACGAAGATAAAACACTGTGTGTGTGTGTGTGTGTGTGTGTGTGTGTGTGTGGTCTACTGAGACATGGTTCTCAACCAGCTGAACACAACACCAAGTTAAATGATTAGATACATTTAGTATTCGTGTCCTGTGGGAACTCTCCTGGCGGAGTTGTGTGACTGCTGCTGATCTAAGGCGTGAGGCTGTATTTACTGGGGGTGTGGAGGGTGCTGGTGTGGGGCTGGTGGGCGCCTCCTCCTGTGTCGTAGTCCACTTGTTTTTTTGTTGTTCTTTTCTCAGTTCGTGCAGCTTGTCTCGCTGCTGACGTAGGTACACCGCCCTCTGCTGGAGCTCGTCCTGCAGGAAAATACACTGAATGAGTTCGATCAGAAATCACTTCCATCAGCTGCAAGATAACAATCAACAAAACCTCAGAATTTACTGATGAAACACTTCCACAAGTAAATGTAACGGGGAGGTGCCATTTGGTGCCCTGACTTCATTTTGTTTAACTCGTGCTGTGTCATTTGAATAGCGGAGTATGTAGTGTGAACTCAGGAGGCTCAGACTCACAGCGTCCTTCTGGTTGGTCGTAGCTCCAGCATGGCTGCTGCTGCTGCTGCTCTGCTCCTCTGTTTGAGGACCGCTGATGACGGACCGCTCACTGAACTTTGCTGGGGATCTCACAGCTGGAAGGACTCTGGACTGGATGCCGTTTGTGCCACAATCTGTGCACCAAATGTTAATCACGTTTCATTAAATGAACAACACTGAAAACCTGCACTATTAGCAGGAGTGTTCCTGCTGAGTGTCACACCTGAAGTGGGTTTAGAAGTGTTGCTTTGTCTGCTTGGAGCTGATGTGGCGTCCTCAGCTTCATCGCCGTCTTTCATCGGCTTATCGGAGCAGCTGCTGGACGTGGAGCCGACCTCGTCCTCTAACAGCAGCCTCTTGGACATTTCCTCATCATATTCTTCTTTAGATTTTCTAAGAATGAATTAGCAGTGAATAAACCAACATTAGTGGAGGTCTAAAACTAGTGTGATCATAGTTACCGTGCCATGAAATATTTGATAATCTACTGGTAAATCAGATCTGTTGTCCACAATGACAACAAGAGTAAAACAGTTCTGACATTGACGGCAACCATGTGTTCAAAACCAAAAGCTGTAGCTTCTTACTGAGGGAACCATAAAGAGATCCTTTAACTTGACCTGATGGGAGCAGAAACAGGGATGTAGTTACTGGGAATGTCCCAGTTACCAACCTGATAAATAACTACCACTCACTCCAGTTCACCCACCTGGCTGCTTTATGTAACCGTGGCCTTTTACAGAACCTGACTGAGATTTTAAAAATCATAATGTGCTGCTCAGAGATGGGTAGTAACTAGTTACATTTACTCAGTTACATTTACTTGAGTAACTTTTTGAAAAAAAAATACTTTTGAGTAGTTTTACTTAATTTTTACTCTTACTTGAGTATTATTTTTGTTAAGTATTGCTCCTCCTACTTGAGTAAAATCTCTGAATCCTCTTCCTACTGCCAATAACTTTACAGAAAAACAAACATGTTTTAACAAAAATACACCAGAAACACAGACCTACACTTTATTAAAGGAGACCACATGTCAAAGCACCAGCTTTGTTTTCCTACTCTTGTTTTCTAGCTAGCTAGCCATCTTTATCTAGCTAGCTAGCTTACACAAAAGCTAGACATAGCTAGTTAGCTACATAGATAGCTGCCTAGCTAGATTTTTAGCCACTTAGCTAGCTCTACTGTAAACTTTGGTATTATATTTTTTAAAATACTTTGAAAAGTGTTTCTTCTGCTTAAAATTGACTGTTTGATATCATGTTATGGATGTAGCTATCAGTGTTTTTCATTTTAGCCTTTAAGATGCAAGAATTTCTCCAAACGTTATATTTTTGTCTGTCTGATGACATCATTTTTAAAAATCAGATGGATGTTACTCAGTACTCAAGCAGACTTTTTACCAAATACTTTTTTACTCCTACTCAAGTATTTTTTGGACAGCAACTTTTTACTTTTACTTGTGTAAAAATGTGTTGAAGTAGTGCTACTCTTACTTGAGTACATATTTGGGGTACTCTACCACCTCTGGCTGCAACTATTAAAAACATTCCACATGTAATGAGAGGAGCTGCATCTTTAACTCATCACAGGAGATTCTGAAATCTTTCTAAGTTGATAGTCGGATCATGCTGTGTGGATCTAAGTATTCAAATGCAGCTTAGTGATACAGAGGAGATGAAATACTATTTTCTCAGTTGCATTTCGACTGTCAACCCTGCTGACCTAAATTGGCTGAGACCTAAGAAGATTAGCTGCATTCCTACTGGATTCTCTGTGTTTTATTTGGCCTGGCTGCCACTGACAAAATCCCATTAGAGAGCTGAGAGAGAAGTGCTGAGATACCTGCTCACAAACAGGCATAGTAAACACCAGCAGTCAGGCAGGACCTGGATCCTGAACCACACTCAGATCCAGATAGACAAACCTTTATCAAGTCAGCGTGGTCATGTGACACGAAGGTGAGGAACGAGTGACGTACCTCAGAACCTCCTCGAGGATTTTCATCTCTTGTTGCTGCAACTCAGTCATCACGTCCACACCATCAGTGAGACACTCCGGAAGAGCTCCTACACACACACACAGACACACACACACACACACACACACACGTTGTGGTTGAAGGATTCTGTGTATGGATACAATCACAGGCTAATCCAACCCACCGTTCTTTTCTTTCAGGACCCTGAGAGCTTGAAGCTGCAGCTCCATGTTCTTCTGAACCATTAGTGAGCGAAACACTTGGAAGTCGTCTGTAGCCAAAACCGGCTGGAACACGGGCTAGAAAACAAAAACCTTTCAAATAAGCTCAAGCCATGTGGTGAATTCTAGAGGACGAGGCTAGATGGACACATGACTCAGCACAAAACAGCAGCTGTGATAAAAGACATCCCAGAAAACGGAGTGGGAATAAAGTTTGGATTTTATCAGCAAGTTATTCTTCTGGATGAGGACAGGATGTACTTAAAGCATCGTAAGCATTTAATGATCACCTCTTAAAGTCAGCTATGTTTTCAAACACTGAGAAAGTTAGGGCTAATCTTTACACTGGCTTCCTGTTTCTATTAAGAGTCAATCCTGCATCTAGGCTACAGCTAATACTACTCAGTGTTCTTAGAGCTCAGCGTCTCTCCGTTAACGGGTTCCTGTCTGCTCCGTGTTCACTCACACACACACACACACACACGCGCGCACACACACACACACACACACACACACACACACACACACACAGTGCATGAACTAAGATGTATCTCTAGTCATAATCACTATGAAAGTCAAAGGTTTTCAAATGAATTTGCATCGTTAAAATTCCACATTTTCAGTTTTTAGACACAAACTATTTAAAACTGGGTCAAAAGGATGAATAATGAAGTTTGATAACAGACTCTGAACCAACCAAACAGTTCATATAACATCTCTGATAACACAAATCTCAGAGAACTTGACTTTCTTTGCAGACAGTAATTATTCACCCTACAGGTCACTAACAAGATTTCAATCACCCGAGGACTAAAAGTAACTCCTGAACTCTGGCACGGCTGTGTCACTTCTTCATCAGTGCCAATAAAAATATAATCTGGTGTGGCCTTAAAGTTTATTCATTCAGAATGTCTCTACGTGAAATCCAGAAACACCAGAGGCTGAGGGGGGGGAGGCCGGGGGTCCAGACCAGAAAAAACACCAAACGGCTTCAAAGAGAGACGCTTGATTAGCCTGGCGGTGAACCGACCGTCAGTGCTGCTCTGCAGACGTTTATGGATCCACATCAGTATATACCTGTACAGTAGTCTGGCTTGACCCAACGAGTCACACTGAACACGTGACGGTTAGAGAGAAATACGTGGACAAAACTCACCATTTGGAGATTTTCTTTCTAAACTCAAGGCTTCAGTCAAGATCATGAATCCTAAAACTAAACGAAATTTTAAAAAACATTTAAAAAATACAATGAAATGTGCCAAGTTAACAGACTAGTGTTGGCAGCTGCATTGCTGTGTAGGTGGAGTTTCCTTCAAACACCTCCAGCTGAAACTTGTATTAAGTTGAGGAATGAACCAGTGTTGTGTCTACACATGGTACAAAAGACAAACAAAGCCCTGAGGCCAAACGCTGGTTTCTTTGAAGGCTTTAGCTAAAGAAATGGGAATAATGTGACAGACTGACTACTTTACAGTTTTCCTCAGTAGCTTTGGTTCATTTCTCACAACAGAATTAAAGTTTGCACCACAAACTCAAAACACAACTGCAAGGCCTGGTGATAACCTGCAAAAGCAAGTCCCTTAATCAAAACAGATCGTTTGTTCTTTAAAATCAAGTCTTCATGTCAGTGAAAGTGTCAGTGTTGTCAAAATGACAAAGTTCTGACAGCAGCATGGTGTAAACACCAGTCACATGGTTACGTCCTGTTTTCATAGAGACAGCTGACTCTGAAGTGCTGCCCAGTGTAAAGTCCAGACAGCGTTACAGACCAGGCTTTTAGAAAACTAGAAGGAAAAGAAAGATCAAGACACTGAATACACTTTACTTTATAATGTATACTTACTACAGCATTGTTCAACTGGAAGAAAACCATTTACAAAGACTAAACTCCCTTTGTCTCAGTGAACCAGACTGTAGTGGTTTAGAAACTGTAGATCCTGTAAACCAGACGCTGCTGCAGATCAGTCATGGACATCTAGACGCTCCGTCTGTCTGGACACAGACTTCCATCTACATCACAGTGAATGTCAGCTCTGTCAATGCACAGAGGAGAGTATCTTCTAGTGTTCTGAATCCTCCTTCTGCAGGACTCTGCTGTGATGTCATCACAAGCTGCATCATCAACAGGGTCATCTGGGTCTGTGGACGCCGGTCAGTTACCTTCCACCTCCAGGAAGAGAAAAACTCCTGAATGGGATTCAGGAATGGAGAGTAGGGAGGAAGATCCTCCAGCAGCATCCTGTCATGTGCTGCAGACCACTGGCTGACCACAGCAGACTGGTCTCACTGGTTCACACAGCCTCTAACTCAGTGGAAGATCAGGGTCACCTGAGGACAGTGATTTATGGACATTTTCATGGAAACATGACAAAGATTTAGAAACTGGACGTACACAATGTTTGACAACATGATCAACACAATAGTGTGTAATGACACAATCAGTGAGATGAGGATTACTAGTTGTCTGAACAATGACGACTCAGTAGAGTTCATTTAGACAGACGTGATAAAAGCAGGTGAAAAGTGATGATTTATCAGATATCTGTACGAACTCAGTGGCTTCATGTCCCAAAGCAGAGACCAGTGGATGAAGTGAACAGGAACCTGATGACTCCATGTTGTGAAGGTTGAACTGACTGTTGTGAGAAATGAACCAAAGCTACTGAGACAGACTGTAACAGAAGACAAGGACACCCGGTCATTCTGAACTACATCGGTTGTGTTTGGGGCAGCAGTCGCTCAGGTAGGTAGAGCAGTTGTCTGGCAAGGCAACCAGAGGGTTGTCAGTTCAATTCCAGCTGCTGCCAGCTCACCTTGTCATTGTGTTCTTAAGACTTCACCCATCCTGCCTGCTGGTGCTGGTGGTCACATGGTGTCTGACAGCTCCAGCTACGTCAGCCTGCTCCAGAGCTGTGGCTCACCGCCATCAGCGGGTGAATGAGTGGATGTAGTGTACAGCGCTGTGGGAGTCCTTGGTTTTGGTCAAAGCGTTTTACCAGTGCAGGTCATTTACCATGTTTGACTCATTAACCTAAAGCGTGCTTTACCAACACCTCCATTCATTCTAATGAGGATCTCCTGCATCATCATCAACAAGGCCAAGACAAAAGAGAGACCCCTCCCCATGGAGCTGGTGATATTAGCTGAGTCCCTACATGGGCCACTAGCAGAGCCAGCAGATCTGATTTGATGTAAACAGATGACGTTTTTAACCACGGCCTGGAAAAAGGCCGGGCCTTCTGAGGAGGAGGTGGAGCGACGGTCAGATCTGGTAAACCATCACTAACAGCAGCCTCCTGCTCTACAGGACACTTACACCGGCAAATTCAGAAAATGAACATAATGTTCACCTTCAATCCTTCAGGCAGAAGGGTGAGCTGCCTCAAAAGGCCAAACATCAAGGCTGAGCAGCAGCTTCTTCATGACATATGACCCTTAGGCTGTCCTTTGAACCCTATTGACAACGGTCTGGTTTGAGGCGTTTAATACTGATTTCAGTTCTTTGCTGGTCTGTGTGACACACTGTGTTCTCCCATGTCTCTGACATGCATTAATACAGGAACCTGAATATGGAAGTGTTAAAAACAGACTAGGTGGATTTCAGGCATCTTTCTGGGATGATGCAGAAATGTTTTGGCCGATATTTCTCTGAATCCTCTTAACCTCATGATCAGAGAGCACGTTGCAGATAATGAAATCTGTTCGAGCAGGTTTACAATAAAATACATTACTCTCAAACAAAATAGTCGCAGAAAGCTTTTAAACAGAGAAAAATCCTCCACATCTCTATGATGCTCATTGGTCTTGTTAAGATTAGGATTAGTTGCTGCTCCACCAAATGCTTTATTTTCATGTTTTTGTTAGCTGTATTTTTAAATAATACTTACATAAAGTTTGACATATTTTAATACAGTTTCTGATCGTTGTAAATAATTTTCAGCAGAATAACTTACTGAGGAAGCTGAGACCCTTTAATGTTTACAGCTAAATGTTCCAGATGTTCTATCAGTCTGTTGTGGAGTTTGATCACGTCTGCAGTCACCTGCTGGAGCAGCAGCATCAGAGCCAGAGATCAGCTGATAAAGAAGGCGGGGCCTGTTCTGGGGACTCTGGAGCCCCTAGAGCTGACTGGACAAAGGGGGACGCTTCATGAAATAAAGAACATGATGGACAACCCTGAGCATCCTCTTTATTGACAGTAACTCAACAACAGAGAGTCTTCAGTCAGAGGTTCTTCAGATCTGCTGCAACACAGAAGGTCCTTCCTGTCCAGCACAGACCACTAGAAGGTCCTTCCTGTCCATCTCAGACCACTAGAAGGTCCTTCCTGTCCATCTCAGACCACTAGAAGGTCCTTCCTGTCCATCTCAGACCACTAGAAGGTCCTTCCTGTCCATCACAGACCACTAGAAGGTCCTTCCTGTCCATCACAGACCACTAGAAGGTCCTTCCTGTCCACAGATAGAACATCTAGAATGATTCTTTGAAGAAAATATGAGTTATTGAAACATCTTCTTTCCCTCTGAGATTAATAAAGTATTTTTGAATTTGATTTAATAAGATTTGTAAAACACTGCCTTCTGTTATTGTATTCCATACATGTCAGTGTTTGAGGTTGTAAACTAGTTTCTTGTTTTGCTTATTTAGCAGAAAAAGTCCTCGGAGGAGGAGAAAAGATTATGTAAGCAAATCCCATTCTTAACTCTCCAGGTTAGCTGGCAGGCTGACAGTGGTGTGCAGATGGAACTCAAAATACCTGTAAAGATTTGGACTTGGCAAAGGGAGAGGTGCATGCCTCCAGTAGCTGCTGCTCGTTGATGCCAACCTCCTGCATGTAGCTCTCTAACAGCTTCTCCACCTACAACAGTAAAGCAGCTTTCAGCAGCCAGTTTGACGAATCAGCAGTTTGACAACCAGCAATGAGTGATGCTGAGGCCTAGCATGAAATCAGGACAGCTTAGAAAAGTATGCGACTTTGACTTTACTCACCAGTTTCTTATACTGCTCGTGGATTTCTGTATATGATAACTTATTTTCATCTTCGTCGTCAAAAACTGAAAAATTATGAAGCAAAATAGAACAGTGCAAAACTGATTATGTGCCTGCAGGAGACTCATTCAGAGCATAAGATCAGATCGAGAATAGATGCCGTTTTTCAGCGTTAGGTGGATAAAAGTGTTAGCCTTTAGGAGTCCCTGTGCCACAGATACACCAAAGGGAAGTTCAACTCAGCGTAATTCTTACTGTCAATAAGACACCGAACATCAGACAGAGACCGTAAAGCGCGGATCCATCATGTTGCTAGTGGACAGTTAGCATTAGCTTAGCCGCCCGGTTGAACCGGGGTTTGGGTGAAACCGTTTACCTGTACATTTGTTCTCCATAAAATCCGTGACAGGAGTGAGCCATTCGGGACTCCCCAGGTAGCCGACGATGCTCTCTACAATCCACTCGCTGTCATCTTCAGCCATGTTGGCTGACCAGCGCAGGCTAACAACAACAACAGCAGCAGCTCGGACACCGACAGCCCGGCGGGGCGGTGCTCCTAGACCCCGCTCCGCAGCAGCACACCGCCCCCGGTCCGACGGAAACAGCCCCGCTTCAACATGTCCTCACGGCCCGGTCCGCCGCCCCTCTGCTCCCAGTCCGAGTCTCTACGAGGGGAAACGCCAAGTCATGAGTTTGAAAGTCGAGCGGTGACGCCACATCGGTTGCTGTGGGAACCATTACGTAATGTCCAGGTTAGTCCCTCAAGGGTCACTGGGTCACGTGGGCGTGGCTTAGCCAGAAATTACACTGTATTAATTACTGCATTAGATATAATAACCAGTAAACCAGTAAACCAGCCACTGCTCAATGAACCGGTTAAACCAGGAAAAACATTAAGAGATTAAAATGTTATTTATTATTATTATTATTATTATTATTAATAATAATAATATTAATATTGTTATATTGTTATTATTACTATTATTATTATTATTATTATTATTATTATTATTATATTATTATTAAAAATATTATTATTAATAATATTATTGTTATATTATTATTATTATTATTATTATTATTAATAATAATAATATTAATATTGTTATATTGTTATTATTACTATTATTATTATTATTATTATTAAAAATATTATTATTAATAATATTATTGTTATATTATTATTATTATTATTATTAATAATAATACTATTATTGTTATATTATTATTAATATTATTGTTATATTATTATTATTATTATTAATAAAGTTCACAGACCAGAATCTACTAACAGCTCCAACCTGAGTCCTCAGGTCCACAGACCAGAATCTACTAACAGTTCCAACCTGAGTCCTCAGGTCCACAGACCAGAATCTACTAACAGCTCCAACCTGAGTCCTCAGGTCCACAGACCAGAATCTACAAACAGTTCTAACCTGAGTCCTCAGGTCCACAGACCAGAATCTACAAACAGTTCTAACCTGAGTCCTCAGGTTCACAGACCAGAATCTACTAACAGCTCCAACCTGAGTCCTCAGGTCCACAGACCAGAATCTACTAACAGTTCCAACCTGAGTCCTCAGGTCCACAGACCAGAATCTACTAACAGCTCCAACCTGAGTCCTCAGGTCCACAGACCAGAATCTACTAACAGTTCCAACCTGAGTCCTCAGGTCCACAGACCAGAATCTACTAACAGTTCTAACCTGCGTCCTCAGGTCCACAGACCAGAATCTACTAACAGTTCCAAGGACCAGATTTAAAAGTCCAGGTGATCTCTCCTTCCAGTCTGTTGCACCGCGACTTTGGAATGACCTTCCTTTAGTCTGACGCTGTATAGACAGTCTGGACTCCTTTAAAAAGCAGCTGAAGACCCAATTATTCAAAACTGCTTTTAAATAACTCTTTACTTCTCTTCTGGCTCTCGAGGCGAGCGGACGCTTCTCTCCCTCCCTCCCCGTCCTCCCCGGCTCTCCGTCCTGTCTACTTTCTCTGGAGAACCTGCTTTCATCTCCCGCTGGACTTTTAACCATGAATGGGATCAGCTGGTCGAGGAATGCGATGGACAAATTTCCTTTTCCCCACTACTTGAAGATGTTTACATAAATTGGATCATGGCGGTTGGACTCTGCTGTTTGGCTTGTGTGGGACCTGGATCGTCGGGAAATTTGGAGCTGCGGGACCGATTGACAAACAGCCCGGGCTCTGTGGACGGCGCCGTGCTGTGTGTGAACTCTCAATCCCACTGGACAAGAATCACAGGTTGGCTCTGAACTGTGTGTGAACTCTAAACCAGCTGGATGAGCTGATGCTGGGGCTGGACGCTTTGCGATCTGGTCGCGCTTTTGGACTCATATGAAGGAAAACATCTTGGAGAAATGCTCAGCAGGGTTCTGTCTGTGGTTCTGGACTGGTCAGAGGGACGAACAGCTGAGAGGATTGTCCAGCTGGCTTTTGGTGGATTTGACCCTTATTCAGCTGCTGGAAGGGACCTGACCGCTAAAGACTGAAGGAAGTTGAAACCTTATCACTCCTGCTCAAAACAAATCTGTTATTTTCAGTTCGACTCCCCTCTCAGGCCTTGAAAAAAGGCTGAAGTCAAAACAAACAGTCCAGTTGCAGATGAGGGTGGATCCTCCCCCTCCCTCTCTCCCTCACATGTACTGATTCAAACACACACACGCTGCTGATGACGCACAAACACCTCCTAACATTCAACGTTTCACCTTGGACCTTATTAACCCCCCCCCCCCCCCC
>SSNR01000266.1:855172-869034 GCA_006937965.1 Callopanchax toddi | reverse complement strand
GACACAAGTAAGGCTTCTCACCTGTGTGAGTTCTAATGTGATTAGTTAATTTCCCCCTGAGACTAAAACTTTTCCCACAGGTCTTACATGAGTAAGGCTTCTCATCTGTTTGTCCTTTACGTTCTGGACTGTCTACATCCTGTCTGTTATCTTTGGTTTGGGGACGTCTTTTCTTTTGTTTCAGTTCTTTATCTCTGTTTGACTCTGAGTCTTTATTTCTGTTTCTGTCCTGGTTCTGGTTGTCAGCTTCAGGAGAGTTCTGAGAAAGGAGCTGGTCCCTGTTTGCTTCTTGTTTATTGCAGTCTCTTTCTTCAGGAGGAGTCACCGTATCAGCCTTCTGCTTCAGTGCAAACTGCTGCTCATCCTGACTGATGCAACGCTCCTGCTGTTCCTCCTCCATCTGTTTAGGTTCGGTTTCATCCTGGTTATCTTGCATCACTGCAGGTTCTAGATCATTTTGGTCCAAACTGGAGTTCCTCTCCTGGTTCCAGAGCTGCTGGTCAGTCAGAACATCCTCCTCTTTCATGACATTATGCTGTGGCAGTTCTGGAGAGAAAAACAGACAAGAAGAAAACATTCATTAACGAGACAAGACCCAAGGAACGCTTCAGTTTAAAGGAATGTTTGGTTTATTTTTGAAGTGGCGTTTTATCATTTATTCATCTACAGTAAAGACCACACTTCAAAGTAAGTAAAACTTTATTTATAGAGCGCCTCTCAAGATATCCATCACAAAGCACTTAACATGAGAAAACATAGTTAAAATAAATCAATAGGTTTGAATAAATGAGTCAGAATCAAAATAAAGAACAGGACACAAATCAAAACAGACTTCAACAAAGACAGAGTTAAACAGATGAGTTCTGAACTTCTTTTGAAATGAGTCCACTGACCTCAGTGAGAGAGGAAGAGAGAAAATCCAAAGTGAGGAGAGTCTCTAGAAATAGAAAGTAGCCCTCTGACCAGAGCAACACAGTAGCACAGTCAATCAGACACTGCTTAGTTGAAACCAAGTCAACAGCTTGATGCTAAACTGTAGAGGTTCACAGACAGGTTCTAATGCTCCAGTGTGATGGTGGCTTTGGTCTTTACTGTCAATAAACAGTTGATCTAAAGATGTTTTGGAGAATAACCAACCTTCAGATGACCAAGTTACCTAACAGTTCTAGTTTCACAAAGAAACAGAGGCAGACATGTTGTCTGACTGATCCACTTCAGTCCTGGACAAAGGTTCAATGACATCATCATCAAATTCAATGTGATGGTTAGTTTGACTCAGTCTATAACCTGGGCTTCAGTTTGGATCTAGCATCCAGGTAGAACTATTTCTAGAAAGAGAAACTCCTGATAGGATGCTTAGACTGCAGATCTGAATCAATCTTAGATTTACTAGAATACAGCTTCTCTCCTGTGGGAGTTCTCATGTGGTTAGTTCAAGTTTCCCTTCAAACCAAATGTTTCCACAGGTTTTACATCAGAAAGGTTTCCTACCTGTCTGAGTTTCTGCTTGCCTTTCTAGTTTTAGACTGTCCACATTTTCTCTGGGACTCTTGGTTTGTTGACATCTTTGATTTTGTCTCAGTTCTTCGTCTCTCCTTGATTCTGAGTTTTCATTCCTGCTTCCTTCCTGATCCTGGTTTTCAGCTTCAGGAGGGTTCGGAGAAAGGAGCTGGTCCCAGTTTGCTTCTGGTTTCCTGCAGTCTCTTTCTTCACCAGGAGGAGTCACCATGAATGGATCAGCCTCCTGCTTCAGTACCAACTGCTGCTCATCCTGACTGACACAAAGTTCCTCTTTGATCATCTGCAAAGGTTCTGGCTCATCTGGTTCCTCTTTCATCTGTGGAGGTTCTGCTTCATCCTGGTTCCAGAGCTGCTGGTTAGTCAGAACGTCTTCCTCCCTCTGGACATAATGCTGTGGGAGATCTGGACAAACAGATAGACAACACACAGAATTCAATTCTCAGAAAGAAAAGAACAGCCAGACGCGTTGTCTGACTGACCCACCGAGGTTCTGGACCTCGTTTTATTGAGACATTTTTACTACCATCAGGGACGGGACAGACAGGTCCTACAGCTTTAAGAGAAACAAACATTCAGACCCTCCTAAGGAGAGTCAGGGTCTGATGAAAATGGGATTTAACATTTTCCTGGGCTTTAGAATCCAGACTGAAGTTCTAGTATCATGACAGCTTTACTTGGTCATCTCCAAATCCAGATCAGACTAACAGAAACTATTCTAAACTAGTTTCTGATTGGAGATGATGCACAGTAACAGATTCAGCTGTTCATCTAAAAGAACCATTCTTGATTAGAAGAGGCTGTGACTTCACAGACAAACAATAAGAAACTCATCAATTCAGAAGAAACGCCCTGACTTCACTTTGAGTTTCATCAAAGAAAATACCTGTTTAAAGATTAGAATGAAATACATTATTTTTGATCTGAATATTTATCTTTCTGTCCCACTTTCACAAAATGTCAAAGAAATCATTTCTAAATCAACCATCATCCAAAGCTAGAAATGTTTTGTGGAAAGATTTTCTAAACTGGATCTGATCTGAGAAGTCTGTTTGACCTTAGTGTGAATCTAAAAGAAGGAAAATAAACTGGATTTATTTCTATTCTGTTATGTTCATCTGAACTTTGGATGATAAAAGTTGGTTTCTAACAGGGGATGAAAAATCTACCTGGGAATCTAACAGTTTATTACTTCAGGATGAAGTTTTTAACCACAAATGCAGATTTCTAAAAGCCACACCAATTTTCTAATTCTTCTTAAATGAAACTATTCTACTTGAGGGAACGGTTTATCAACACAATGATACAAAAGCCAAGTCATTCTACCAACATACTAATAGTTGACTTTAAAGTGATAATGTGCAACTTTTTCATATTTTTAAATCTTCTCCTTGAGCCAGTCTGTCCTAATCTGACTCTTTACAGAGTTAATGAAAAGTCACTTAGCCCCATCTGGTGGTTAGATCCAGAATACCACGATCTCCGTCACGGTACCCAGGAAGTCACGTGTCTCACGAGGGTTAGGCTAACCCAAAGTGGCTAGCTGTTATGCTAGCTCTGGAGTGTTTTTAGCTCATGATTCCTGATTTTTCCCATCTCTCCCTGCTTGAACACAGCTGATTTCTTTGAAGGAGTAAATAACCGCTCCTGTAGAAAGCTATGAAGGCTGAGGAGACATTTCAACAGGTAGATTTAGGCCTTTAGAAGCTGAAACAATATGCTAACTTGTGTAATGCAGTGATTTAAAACGGACACCAGAGGGCGCCCAAAACAAGCAAAACTGCATATTATCACTTTAAGAATGAAAACTCTTGTTCTTTCTCTTTTTTCTATTCACACTATTCTGTTTGTTTAGATGTTGACAGCAGAGGTTGCACTACAACTGTTTGTTGTCTGTCATTGAATATGGAGAGTTTCTGTCTTCATTTGGCAAATTAGGAGGAACGGATTATTTCAGCAGCTTGAAATCTATTGTTCCCCTTTCTGTCTGTCTGACTTTAAAAAACATGGCTGCGGTCAAAGTTTACTGACTGATTTCACCTCAGTTGTGTCCTAAAGCTTCATAAACGAAGCCTTTCAGCAGCAAACTGAATCCAGCAGACCTTCCTGAGACCCTGTCCTCAGTAAAACCACATCAGTCCCATTAGCTGGTGTTCCATACCGATTCTGTGTGTGGAGGTTGATTTGTGGTTTCCAGCGGATATCCAGCAGTCTGCGCTGACGACCGATCTCTTCCTCCAACTGGACGATGGTGCTTTCAAACTCTGAGAATATTTCTCCAGCAGCAGCAGTTAGTCGATCACAGAGAAACTCTCTCAGACGCTGAACTGAAGACATTGTTGCTGCTGAGACTCAAACATTCAGCTCACACACCAAAACACAACAAGCTAACTGATAGCTTCAAGTTCCCGCCACCGGAAGTGTCCGATTGGAGGCGAGAAACAAACGTAACGGCTTCATACTGCCACCTGCTGGCAGCCGTGAGAACAGTCATCCTGGTGTTGCAGAAAAGATGAAGTGCTCAGAAAACGATCAATCAAATACATTTAACTTCATATGGAGAAACAAACCTTACTGTCTTAAAAAAGGCCACATGATTAAAGAAATAAAAGATGGAGGTTTGAAGGCCAAAGACGTAGATTGTCTTAATGGAACCTCAAAGTAAACTGGCTGAAATCTTGGTTAAAACACCCAGGATCATTTTGGTACACTATCCCCAATTATATATTTAACAAAATAGGTGGCTTACAACTTCTTCTCCTAGCTGACTTCAATATAAATAAACTCCCTATTAAACTATCAGAGTTCCATAAGCACAATTTAATGTACTGGAAAACGTTATATGTGCACAACCATAGACATAATATATCAGCAATATATACTGATATATTATGTCTATGTGCACAACTACTCCCCACACTCCACCATCATCTGGAACAATAGATCTATACTGCATAGAAGCAAATCCCTGTTCTACAAAGACTGGTTAGAAAAAGACATCTGGTCTATTGTACATCTGATGGACATAGATGGTCAGCTGTTAGACTACACAGCGTTCTGCAGAAAATATGATTTTAATCCTTCTGAAATAGACTTTATTAGATTACAAAATGCCTTACCAAAACAGTTTATTACTCAGTCTCAAAATATCTTAAAATACCAACGTATAACCCCACTTCTGGCAAACCTAACTATTAAAGACACTCCAATTACTGATCATACTGAACACAGTGGATGACAAAACAGGGATCAGGAACTAAACCCAGGAGAAAATGAACACAGGAGGTAAACTAACACTAAACACAGGAAACCAAGGGAACTGTAAAACACAGAGAATGACTGGACTAAAGTAAATACAGAGGATCGACTAGAGGAGAACAAAAACACGCAGGGGAACTGAAACTAGACTCTAAACAAACCGAAATGTAGGGGCTGGAGGCTGGGGCACGACAAAAGGACATGTTGGAGTAGTTTCCTGTGATTCTGCTACGTCAGCAAAACCAGGAGCAAAGAAATCAGACTTTGAGAAATCAGCATATTGAGTTTCAGGAATCAATCAATGAAGACAATAAAGTGGGTCAAAAGAAGAAACGATGTCTACATTTACAGAACCAGTCTCAGACATCTGGATTGTGTTCCTGTTTAGAAACAAACAGTCAGTAATAGGAAGAAGTTTTCATACATTTTGACCTTCCCAGAAAAAATGTTCAGTTTTAAGAGAACCAGTAGCATAAGGCCTGAAAACACCTGATCCTAGTTCAGTTACATGTTTGGTTTTTTCCATCAGGTTTCCGTAAATCCCACTCCACAGAAACAGCTCTTCTCAGCGTCTCTAATGACATCCTGATCAGGTAAACGCTCTGTGCCGCTCATGCTGGACCTGAGGTCAGCTTTGGACACCGTCCATCATCAGATCCTCTTGGACAGACTGAGATGTTGGACTGGTCTGTCAGGATCTGTGCTGAAGTGGCTGTCCTCCTGTCTGTCTGATAGATCAACCTTCCTGGCTTCATCGACCTACAAATCCTCTCCTGTCCAGTACAGTTTGGTGTTCCTCAGGGCTTTGTCCTGGGACCCCTCTGCTGTTCCTGCTCTATCTGCTCCCTCTTGGTCAAATACTGTCTTCCTTCCAGGACATGTCTTATCAGTTGTACGCATACGATATCCAGTTGTACATATCTTTAACAACCTCTCCAAGGTCCACAACCTCCTGAAATGCCTGGATTCAGTTAGAGCTGGATGTCAGGCAGTTTCCTACAACTTAACGAGAGTAAAACTGAAATAATCAGAAAACATTTTTCTAAAGTTGAAGGAGGTCCTTGGACCTCTGAGTCCATTAGTTAAATCTACTGTCAGAAACCTTGGAGGAACCATTGACTCAGGTTTACTCTGGAGAACCAGATCAGGTCTCTGGTTAATCCTGATTCTACCACCTCAGAAACATAGCTAAACCTGGTTCCACTGTATCCAGTCCTGAAATGGAGGTCTTAGTCCTGAAATGGAGGTCTTAGTCCTGAAGTGGAGGTCTTAGTCCTGAAGTGGAGGTCTTGGTCCTGAAGTGGAGGTCTTAGTCCTGAAATGGAGGTCTTAGTCCTGAAGTGGAGGTCTTAGTTCTGAAATGGAGGTCTTAGTCCTGAAATGGAGGTCTTAGTCCTGAAGTGGAGGTCTTAGTCCTGAAATGGAGGTCTTAGTCCTGAAGTGGAGGTCTTAGTCCTGAAATGGAGGTCTTAGTCCTGAAGTGGAGGTACGTGGGGGGTGGGGGGGTGGTGGAGGATGGGGGGGTCAGATGTAAGAGCTATGGTTCACGGTTTAGCTTTAACGTATGCCTCCTTACCCTGGACACAGGTCTGGAGAGAGACCGAGCGCTCTGCTGCAGGTCCGTCTGCAGACTCCACGCACAGCAACACAGCACCTGGTCCGCTGGGCTGCACCTCTTATTGGTGGGGGTTTCTGCACGCCAGGGGCGGATCTACTGGGGTGGCACAGGGTGGCAGGTGCCACCCACCCTAAAAGAAAGCCCTGCCACCCCTACTGCCACCTCAGCTGGCATAATATTATTGTATATGGTGCCACCCCTGAAAAATGATTGCCCCTCTTTTGCCACCCCATAAATATTTCTCTAGATCCACCACTGAATATGAGGTAAAGCTAGTAGTGCTTTCATTACGCTCCTATTTACGTATTTAGCTTTTTAGCAGTTTGTAGGAATATTTTGATCTTGCATTGTGATTTTATGGGTCAAAAGTCCAGTCCTCCAGGGCCACTATCCTGCATGTTCTGATGATTCTCTGCTTCAACAATCCTGATTTGAATCATCGGTGATGAACAGGCTTCAACAGAACTTTAGGACATGCTGAACTGATGGAGCAGGAAAAAAGGCTGGCTAGTGACCCTCAAGAACCAGGATTGGACACCACTGTTCTAGAACAGGACTACAGGCTTTAGCTGTCCAATGCATTCTGAGTTTTGGCCAGTATGAGTGGATAAAACAGCAGAATAAACAACTGACTAGGCAGAAATAATAATGGATTAGACGAAAGCATTCTGCATTGTGAAATGTATTTTTTGTGAAAACATATGCTCTGATATATAATTCAGTCATCAAATTCAGTCAAAGATGCAAAAACAGCCACAAAAATGATAATGTTTATTTTTTATTAAGAGTAAAAATTGAATAATCAGGTTATCAGTAGTGTGCATTAACAAGAACATTCAATAAATATACATTCCTTCTGTAGATTTAAAGGTTTACAAGATTTCTCCATTAGCATAAATTGCAGAAAGTCTCACAGTTACTGTGCAGAGTTCATAAAGGCAGGGCGTGCAACAAGCAGTCATGCCAAAACAACTGGATAAAGGTATACAGGCGACATGAAAATGCTTTAACGGTGAAATAAAAATCAGTGCTTTTCTGCTTAAATATGCAGTTCCTTAAATATTTTTATGCTTTTCTGATTTGATTAAAAAACGTGCTCAGATCTCTTCAGTTATACTGAATAATAAAGGTCAGTGCACAACAGCTGATGCAGAAACATGCCTTCATGTCTTTGTTTGGGATTCGTCATGTAGCTGCAACACATGTCCAACCTTCACACGTGTACGTTTCTGATTTCTGAGCAAAAACGCTCCAGTGTCATGCATAAGGCGTGGACCCAAGTGGGAAACAGTCACTGTTTTTAAATAAACACTAGTGTCTAAGACCTGCAAAGGATATATTAGCAGCATTTATTCCTCACAAGTAACAATCAGATAACTGCAGGAATCTAGAATCAAACAGCATGACATCGTGGTGCTTCACACTAAAAGGACAGTACGAGCATCACTGAACTGATTAATATTTTTAGGTTACATTTCTTTTAGCTCAGATCATTCCCATGACAGTATTGTTTGTTTATTGTGAATAAAGAGATGTAGTTTAGCTCTGAAACTGACTGGGGACCAATAAGAGGTTAGAAAACTACGTAATCAGTTATTGTCACTACTTTTAGTCATATTGACAATTGGGAGGATGCATTTTCTTATATTGTCCACTAGGTGGCAGAAGTCATCCATGTTTTTATGCACATGTTTGTTTTTTCACTAATAGAATCAATTCTCTATTTAATGTCCTGTATTTGCTGATGAATTATTTAACTGGTTCATGAAATTCCAGTCAATAAACAGGTTCAACATACCCTTAAAGCCCCTCGTTTACTGTTTAAAGTGACCTTTTCTAAGAGGTCTTGTATTTAACACTGGTTTCAGATAACAGATGTGCTACTTTCATTTCAAAGCGCGGACCAGAAACCATGCCTTATAGTTGATGAATATCCCTCAACAGAACCGGAGCGTTTTAGAACCAAACGCTTTGACATAAACCACAAAGTTATGTAAAAACAAACTACAAGCTGTCATTCAAAAAGCTCATCTCAACAATCTACAGCATAAATGTTTAGTTCTGACTCTAATAAAGGGATCCAGGCAGGACATCACAGGCCAACATGTCCTTGAGGTTTAACTGCAGCAACTTCAACTGTCAGCTTTGTTAAAAATTCATTGTATTGATTTGGTTGTCAGCAGATACCCCTCTGACCCAGTTCTCTTATTTACAAAATACTAAATGGGATTTATGTCTAAAGGCAGTAATTATTATTAATTAGGAGCCCTTCAGATCTCCCTCCAACAAAACAACAAATGTTCTATACCTTCTTGACATTTAAAGACGTCGTTTTAGGCAATGCAAGAAAATACTGTGTGGCAAAATGCACTGCTGTGTTCTCTGGTTTAATTATAATCCATAAAAATAAAACCATTTTGATGACTTGGTCATGGGAAGTGCAAAGGGATCATGCATCCATCACCTGTCCTTACAATGACTGGAACTGCTCCAGGCCCTCAGCTTTGGGTCAGTCACAGTAAACTTAATGCACTGTTTTCAGTAGAAGCCTGAAGGCGATAGTAGACGTTGGTTCATGGATCTGACGTTGTAGAATTATTAGTTTGAAGTTTTGCTTTGTTTGTGTCAAAATGCTACAGGACAGAAGGACAAAGTGTGCACTATCAGTAGCAGTGAGAGCCACAAAACCACATTTTTTGTAAAGTTCCCTCTAGTTTGAACCGTTGACATGATGCAGGGTGGAGCTCATGCAGCTGCAGTGCTTCCTGTCTGCATCATCACCAGGTGTGATTCCTCCTCTAAAGGGTGAGAAGTTATGACTGAAACAAAGCCCCTATTACAGCATTCAGTGCAAATTTATGTTTTTTCCATCAACAGTCCTCAAGTAAAGTGAAGTAAGTAGCAAGAATGTACGTTTCTATCGATCTTTAAAGTTTTATTTAAACCAAAATGTCTCCATTTCTTCCCAAAGGATCCATTTCAAAGTGCCAGACTGGAGAGGGAGAGTTCTTCCTTGTTAAACCTTCAGTATTAAAATGCTACAAAGATCCAGTGGTAGGTTTGAAGAGCAGTCAGTTCCCCTAATGCAGCTGCGTGAAGGTCACAGGGATCTGTTGGAGATCTCTTTGAAGCCACTGCTTTCAGCCATCTGGCTGGTTGGATCTGCTGCGATGTCGTGGTTCGGTACCCGTCTGTCATCGAGGTGCTTCACTTTGATTTCAGCCTGATCTTGGTGACGGCCCAGAATTGGCACTTGTTCACGAGCAGCACTTTGGTGACTAATCTTCCTGGGCCTGTCGTCACGGTGTGTTGTTTTGTCATCATCTCCGTGGAGGTTGATTGGCGGTGCAGGCCCGTTCTCACGCTGGCCTGCTCTGATAGGCACTGGTCCAGTGTGGCTGGCTTTGTAATGGGTGACTTGTTGTTTGTTGCAAACGGGGATTTTATTAGTCTGAAGCGTGCGGCTGTAACGTGAAAACCAGTCCCGCTCAAATACAGCCTGTAACTGCTCCACTATGGAGACGTTCCTACCTGTGATCATTTCTGGATGACTGATCACAAGACCTGCTCCTGCATTCGACGTAAACTCATTCCCCACCCAGTCAAGGTTACCTGTCAGGAGACAGACCACAGTGATGAAGTTAGAGACCGCTCTGGAGTGGACACAGCTCTATAAACCACTGCTATCTGCACAGGAACATGCTCTGTGGTTCTTTACTTGGAAACAAGTATCTCAGCATCACAGCCCAACAGATACATACCACCTTTAATGAACTGTTTAGAACGTACCCCCTTAATCAATGACCAGTGAAACCCGGAGGTCTTATCCAGCTACACTGGGAATGCTGAATACATTCAAATGAATTAAAACGTGTTGCGTATTCATTCTTTAAAACTTGAATTAATTTACTCAATTTACACTGGAGAACTTCTCCTGGTATTTTACACTAAACGTCCTGTAGAGGTGGATTTATTCACCATAGTCTGTAACTCATTACTCCACTCTCATCCAGCAGCAAAGACAACTCTGTTTTGCTTCAGCCAATATGTTAAAAGTTGATCAAGTTCAGAGCATCTGCTGTCATGCTTTGTTTTCCACAGAGTCCCATTTATGAGTCTGGCTGTTCTTCATCCATACAGTGTAAATCCTGACATGGTTTCTTTGATCTCTGTGATTTAACCTACATGTACCACCAGAGTCCGAACACAGGCCTATGGAGTGGCCTCTGTTCAGTACTACGGCCCCGTCTGTGGAGCGGTCTGCCAGGGGGCCTGAGGGGCCTGAGGGGCCTGAGGGACCTGAGGGGCCTGAGGGACCTGAGGGGCCTGAGGGACCTGAGGGGCCTGAGGGACCTGAGGGATCTGAGGGACCTGAGGGGCCTGAGGGACCTGAGGGATCTGAGGGATCTGAGGGGCCTGAGGGACCTGAGGGACCTGAGGGATCTGAGGGATCTGAGGGGCCTGAGGGACCTGAGGGACCTGAGGGATCTGAGGGACCTGAGGGGCCTGAGGGACCTGAGGGGCCTGAGGGACCTGAGGGACCTGAGGGACCTGAGGGACCTGAGGGATCTGAGGGATCTGAGGGACCTGAGGGGCCTGAGGGGTCTGAGGGACCTGAGGGATCTGAGGGACCTGAGGGCCACGGAGAGTGTTGATGTTTATAAGAACAGCTCCAGACCTGGTTCTTCTGGGCTCAGTCCAGGGTCCAGTCTTATTTAGTCACTTTTACTATTATGTTGGTATATTAAAGTGTGTGTGTGTGTGTCCGGGGGGACTGTTTTTATTTTATTTATTTATTTTAAATTTAAAATGTTATTGTATTTTATTTTATTTATGTTTTTATGTAATTTTTGTTTTATTTTAATTTTAAATGTGTAGAAGAGTACTTTATAAATAACATTTGATTGATTGATTGATTGATTGATTGATTGATTGATTGATTGATTGATGTAAAGATGAAGATCTTCAGCTCGGTTTGGAATAATAATGATATCTGACTACATTCTACAGGATCTATATTTTATAGAACTTTAAGCGTGGGTGCACCTTAAACATTTATTAAATATCATTTTGTACGTCTCTGTCTTTTGTAAACAGATAAACATAAAGCAAGGCCACAGCGCTCTGCAGATGAGCTTACCTAAATAAATGGCTCTGTCTGTAACGATGAACCTGTTGTGGTTTATTCCAGTGAGACTGCCGTCTCGCTGCACTCTGGGGTTGAAGAACTTCTACGCACACAATGACACAAACAAAGACACACAGTGGTGCTGTGAACTTTAAAAAGTAGAGCTGAAAATAGTAGAGTTGAACTTACAGCTTCCAGCGAGCAGTTGTCCTGCTCCATACACAGGCTCTTCAGGGACCACATGAAGTTGAAAGTAAGAGGATGAGTTTTCTCCCAGCAGCTTATAAGCAAACGGACCCGCACCTTCCTCAAGATCAGAGCCTCTCTGATGAGGCCGTCGATACGAGACCAGTACCTTGGCACAGACAAATGTGGGCATGCAGCCAGACAGACAGAGAGGCATACAGAGTTTAATCACTTGAATCAAAGCGATGCATCCAGGCCTTTAGTTGTTAATGCATGCCAAAACTGCACAGAGTCAGAGTGGCTCTAACCTTTGTGTGCTGCTGCTCAAGAGAGGCAGGTAGTCAACAATGGAGATGTATATGAAATGGCACGCCTGCTGGATGACCCTGGAAATAGCTTCAAGATCACTGCTACGATCTTTGGGGAGGAAAGCATCTGGTGAGCTCTGTCAACAGTGGATGGCAAATAGAGTTAGACAGTGTAGATGTCATAGGACAGTGAACACACATCTACTAATGGTGTAGCGCTCTCTGAAGAAACACAGATTAGATCAGAGAGCTGCGTAAGCAGTTTATTACCACAGAGACGAGGGCAGGAATCTATAGAGTCACCACTGTGAGTGTTAAAGGGATGCTCCACCAGAAAGTGATTTTTGTCTGAAGCCATATTCCTCATACTTAGATCAGTGGGCAAAAACCATTAGTAACCAGCCCAGCTGTTATCCTGATCCAGCAGTACTCCTTTAGCTTTAGCTTAGCATAAAACACTGTAAGTGAATGGTAACAACTAGCATCGTGAGAAAAAAGTCCTTAAAACTCAGTAGTGATACTAGTGATACTAACTCTGCCTAGTGACCTCAGTAAACATGTCGACTGTGAGTGAAAATAAAAAGTAACACGGAGGAAGTACAGGAACTGTTTTAGACTCGGGACTACTTTATGAGTTTTTCAATGAGACTTTTATGATGGCGCAAGGACATGACGCAACGTCTCCAAGGAGACCTACTTCCATAAACATGTTTACAATCCTCACAGATGATAAAAAATAACACAAAGTCAGGAGCTGCTCAGAGATTATCTTCAGAAACTTTACTGGGTTCAGTCTAGTAGCCAGGATTTGTTTAAGGACGTAGGCGTCTTTGGAGACGCTGCGTCATGTCCTTACATCGTTCAGCGGAGGCTTACAGCTGTTCTTTGTCATAAAGTAGTCCAGAATCTAAAATAGAATGGAGGTCTTATTTTTAAGAACATACTTTTCCACAATATTTCAGCATGTGGTTAACAGTCAGACTGGTTTAACCTCGCTGAAACCATCACTTCTCCCCAACTGCTGCTACATCTGGTAACTATGGCTGTAAAGCAGGTAGTGACATCATCTAGGAGACCTACCCGCTCCTCAAAACTGTTTAGTGTGGTATCTGGCCAGTAGAGGACAGCAGAGTGGTGGCAAATATGAAAATGGTCAAGTTTCTAACTCAAAAATCAATTAGATCAATTTTAATGCTCTAGCTTAAAGTGTAAAAAACTACTTATTGTTGCTTTAATGTTGTTAAAACACAACTCTCATTATCATTCCCTTCAAAGAAAAATAGGATTTTAATGTTTCTATGAAATCAAATTTGACCTTTTCTGCTTTGTAAACAGCTTTAAAAAAAACTTTCTGTTGAGTGAACAGAGTGGGCTCGAGTGGAGTGAGCGGTCCTGTTCATATCAGTCATGTAGAAATCAGCCACACAGCCGCATTCTGTTTCCTGTCTGGACTGGAACATGTGAGCATGACTTGTCTCTGAGAACAAAACGACGTCCTGCAGACAGACTCTGTCTCTGTCCATCAGAGACAGAGTCTGCAGACAGACTCTGTCTCTGATGGACTCTACATGTCAGCACATCTCTTACTAGTCACTTTAGTTTTATTATAAAGTCTTTTTGCATCACAGATAACAGGCCTGTTTTAAAGCTGAACATCTGACTTCTGAAACACTGATGATGCTATCTTCATTTATAGAATCATTTATAGGTTTTAAAAATGATTCAAACGTTGTCAAAATTTGCTGCTCAGTTATTTTGACTTAAGTTTTCAGTTATTTGCTAATATTCCTATTTGCCATGAAAATTAATACCCCCCCCCCCCCCAAAAAAAAAAAAAAAAAAAAAA
>SSNR01000266.1:838893-855162 GCA_006937965.1 Callopanchax toddi | reverse complement strand
CCCCCCCCCCCCCCAAAAAAAAAAAAAGAAATCAATTTTCACTGCATTTATGAAGAAGGCTTCAAGACAGTGGCAGATCTAGAAAAAATTAGAGGGGGGGGGGGCAGCTGCTTTTTTAAAGGAGTACATTCTAAAACACTAAGCACTTAAAGCAGCTAGGAGGAGTTTCAAAGTTTTCTAAATGTTCTAAATGATATTTCAGGTCTAAACTCTGATCTATGGGTTGAGTTCCACAACATCTGTCATTCTGATGAAGACCCTCCTTCCTCCTAGAGACCCCTTTACATTATTTCTGGCCGCCGACATTTTTCAGCCAATGAAATTCAAATGTCTGCATTCTCTCAACATGCACGCGCATCGACCAAACCTGTACCAGTAGGGGACGCTGTCGTACAGGACGCTCCGTGTGTTTCTCTGTTTGCGTCTCAGCCTCACGGCTCATTTCTACTAAAAACCTACCCATTCTCCAGCTAAAGACGGATTTATTTTTATTTTTAAACCTTTCACCTCACAGAATGGCAAGGCTTGACAGGGTTACGCGTTTATTTTGGTCAGAAAGTTCATCCAGGGCCGAGTCAAGTTCAGCTTCAGAGTCCAGCAGCAGCTCTCTGCTAACAGAGCTAATATCAGAAGCAGCAGGGACAGAGAGGGCTCTTCAGACCCTCGTAGTGTTGTTGGAATAAGATTGTGAACTGTGAGTGATTAAACCCTACACATTGAGCGATACAGTTCATGCCCGCAACGTATATGCGCCGTGTGCACGCGCGCACACGCGACCGGACGCGCGTGTCGAGATGTTTTGAGGAGGAGCCTTTGGACGCTAGATTCAAAAACTGCTCTCTTGATGAAATCCTCCACATTGTGGCTTTAACATGGGGCCACATGGGGGCCAAGCTTGTTGTCAGGGGGGCACGGGCCCCCCTGGCCCCCCCCCCAAGATCCGCCCCTTCTTCAAGATGCCCAAAAAGGTCCAGCAGGCTCCAGGATTGTCTCTTAGCTTTTGGACCAGTATGAAAGCTGCTCTCTCTCCACACCTGGCTTCAGTATGCCTGCAGTCCATCAGTATTGGCTATACGTATCAACAACTTTAACCTGTTTTGGGAGCAATTTTCCTTTTTTAGGCGAGACGGTGTTCACCCAAACCGACTTGGCTCACCATGCTGACCGCTAACATCAGGTACGCTGTGCAGCCCTATAGATGTATATCTATAGATGTATATCTGTAGATGTATATCTATGGTGGACTCCTCTTCAGACATAACTGGCCGCATCTCAATACTCACACTTCCACCCTACAGTCTTCAATGAAGTGCACTTGGAAATACGGGTAATTCCCTTCGCTGAAGTGTGCACCCATGCGGACTTCGGCGAAGTGCGTAGTGAGGGTGGAAAAGGGGGCGGGGCCAAGGTCTGGATTCTACAGCCAGGAGACACGGGACACCCTAAGCACTCGCGCACCTCCGCGGGAACGCGCAACTGAGGGGCGCGAGGGTGGAAGTGTGAGTATTGCGACGTGGCCACTGTCTACATCCGAGTCATCTACGCCTACTTCGGCCTTCCCTCACACCACCACTCCAAATGCCATCGCCCCCTAGTGGATGCTAAAGTGAAGTGCTGATGACAATCAGAACATGGTGATTTATTCTCATGGTATTTAACACAATCACAGGGAGAAAACAGGCATTTATTCCTGGGTCATAATGCTTAATATTGGCAATAAATTTGTTTTTGTATAAAAATATAAATGATCTATCAGGTACAACTTGGTAGACACGATTTGTATAGTCTTAACTGTGTCTAAGTCTTTGAGTTTCTGGTTGTCAAGAAACAAGTTAAAAGAGAGAAATATGATGCAATTCAATCGATGTGACTTACAGAGATGTAGGCTTCAGCTTCTGTACGGTTGAACATCAGAGTCACTGGTTTATCTTTGTTAAAGTAGGGGAAGAGGCGCTTTGACCAGAAGGTGGGGATAAATTCTTTATGCTGGAGCCCCCAGTAGAGGCTGAACACTCTGTGGAGGTCCAAAGCCACACAGGTGCAGTTGTACACCAACACACCGAGCTCCTTCCTCTACAGGGCAAACAGAAAACTCTTAAAGGACAGCATGAGGAGTGGCCTGCTTTACATTTGGGGGGGGGGGGGGGGGGGGGGTCGTGCATGTTTTGGTAACTATCCTGTATAGTTCTGTGTGCTGTAATGGGTCTACGTTACTGTGGCCAGAGATCTCCAGTCCATACTGGCGCTGCCGATGTAGAAATGCTTGCGGTCAACCACCCAGAAGGATGAGTGGATGTTCCCATTGGTCAGTGCTGTCATGTTCACTTTGTGTACCTCAGCATCTACAAGTCAGCAGTGAGAGAAAAGAGAAAAGAAATACAAGCTACACCCAGCAGTACATCTAGCACAAACACAAACGATTCATTATGGATAAAGAATAGTTTGATCAGAGGCCGACAAAGAACAGTAGAGAAAACAGGTAAAGAAACCAGAATAGTCCCCTTCTAACAGACTAAACCAGCAGTGTGCTTCAGTACAAGCAGGCAGAAGGTATAAAACAAGGAGGGGAGCTGACAGTGATTTGTGAGTTTCTCCAGCTCAGCTGAGTCAACGTCTCCACTCGAGATCTTCAGCTGGATTCCTTTAGCTTTCAGCCCCTGGAGCCTGGACAGCAGAGCCCTTCCCTACGAGAAACACACCATTGAACCATCACTGTCACATACTACTCAGATTATCATGTGCTTTAATGCAGCGTTACCATCAAAGACCTCCTGAGGCCTGTTATGTTCAGTTTTTATCTCCTTTTCTGGGTGATTTTACCTCTAAATTTCTCTCTTTTCTTTGTTTTCAGTCTCATGAAGAGAGTCATGCTTACCAAAGCTACAACCCTAGTAATATGTACTCCTGATAAAATTTTACAGTTTTTAAATATAAAAAATATTGGTGGGACTCGATTAAAAAGACTCATTGAATTAATTACAGACTTTGTAATTAATTAATTGTAATTACTGGCAGAAGAGCCTGTCAAGATGGTCTTCAACTCCCACCTCCGGCAGAGCTTCGACCGCGTCCCGAGAGCAGTGGGGGACATTGAGTCCGAATGGGCCTTGTTCCGCTCTGCGATTGTTGAGGAGGCTGTTGCTAGCTGTGGTCGCAAGGTAGCCGGTGCCAGTCGTGGCGGTAACCCCCGTACCCGCTGGTGGACACCAGAGGTTAGGGGAGCCGTCAGGCTGAAGAAGGAGGCCTACAGGGCGTGGCTGGTCTGTGGGTCTCCAGAGGCAGCAGATAGGTATCGGAGGGCCAAGCGAAGTGCAGCAGCAGCGGTTTCCAAAGCAAAATCTCAGGTGTGGGAGGAGTTTGGCGAGGCCATGGAGAAAGACTATCGATCGGCTCCAAAAAGGTTCTGGCAAACCATCCGGCGCCTCAGGGGAGGAAGGCAGTAACTCCCTCACACTGTTTACAGTGGGGACGGGGAGCTGCTGACGTCAACTGGGGCTATAGTCGGACGGTGGAAGGAATACTTTGAGGAGCTCCTCAATCCCACCGACGCGCATTCCTATGAGGAACCAGAGCTGGGAGACCTGGGGACGGACTGTCCAATCTCTGGGGCAGAAGTCTCTGAGGTAGTCAATCAACTACACAGAGGCGGAGCCCCGGGGGTGGATGAGATCCGACCTGGGTATCTCAAGGCGATGGATGTTGTAGGACTGTCGTGGCTGACACGTCTCTGCAACATTGCGTGGTCATCGGGGGCAGTTCCTGTTGAGTGGCAGACCGGGGTGGTGGTTCCCATTTTTAAGAAGGGGGACCAGAGGGTGTGTTCCAACTATAGGGGGATCACACTCCTCAGCCTCCCTGGAAAGGTCTACTCCAGGGTCCTGGAGAAGAGGGTCCGGTCGATGGTTGAACCTCAGATAGAAGAGGAGCAATGTGGTTTTCGTCCTGGTCGTGGAACTGTGGACCAGCTCTTTACCCTCGCTAGGGTGATGGAGGGGTCATGGGAGTTTGCCCAACCAATCCACATGTGTTTAGTGGATTTGGAGAAGGCTTATGACCGTGTCCCCAGGGGCACCCTGTGGGGGGCGCTCCAGGAGTATGGGGTGGATGGTCTTTTGTTAAGTTTGTGCTTTCAGTACAAACCTCACTGTGAATATTAAGTTGTGTTTCTGACCTTGTGTAGGTCAGGTTGTTTTTTTCCCTGAAACTTTTATTCTGTTGTGACCTCATTGTGGTTGTTTTTTTAAAATTATTAATTGTTTCTGATTATATTGATATTATTCTAAGGTCTCCTCATGATTTCTTTACTGTTTGATGTGTAGAATTAGACCTAACTGCTCCACATTGTTAGTATTAGTGGTAGGGATTTTTACCAGCAACATTTTCAGACAGATGAAAATATGTTGCTTCATTCCTGGCTCTAGAGGTGAGATGTGGGTTTTTGCGCATCTGAAAACTGACTTGCAAAAATGCGCCCCGCCAAAAAAGAAGTCACCAGCAGCCACTGTTTTAGATTTATTACCTTTAATCTAAAATTAGATTGACAATAAATCCTGTGTACTGCTTCAGGTTGAAAAACCATCAACTCATTTTTGGTCTGGCATGCTTTATGAATGAAAAAGAGCCACCTAAACAAGAACACCTGTGCAAAATGGCTGCTAACCCTCTAGGCAACAGTCAATAGCACACCATGCTTCAACCCAATATGGTGGCTTGCTGCAGGCATCCTGAGAACAGTTCGAACTGCAGTGGGAATACTCTAGTTTTCATTTTCAGCAGAGTTCTGCTCTAAGAAGAGCCTGTCTCCAGGATCAGACTCACACATCACAAAACAACGAGTGTTAGAAACCAGCTCTTCAGTGGAGGAGTGTCTTTGTTGGTCTGTGCTGGTTTTACCTGTCTGGCAGCAGGATGGAAGCTGGATTCATATTCAGAGGACTCAAGCAGCCAGAGAGGGGAAACAATCTCTACGACGCGCTCGGCTCGCTCCAGTAAGTTGTTCAGCCCTATTGAGAGAGGCAGGTGTGATGTGCTGTTGTCTACGAAGGAGATGTCATCTGGAATGTTCTCTACAAGCACCACACTGTAAAAGATGACAACCAATAGGACTCAGAAAAAGATGCAAAGTTCAGCTCACTCAGAAACACAGACTCAATGTTAATCTGAACCTCCAGTCAGTCAGTTCAATGCTCTGAGTCTAAATAATAATCACTGTCAGGTAGAGACTCAAAAACACCATGACTCGTCTTTACTATCTGCTCACTTTAGTGACGGAGTTATTCTAAGATCTGCTGTTTTCTGTAACCATGTGGCAAATTGGTTTACTGCCTTTATTCTGTGGATCGTTAGCTTAATGAGAGAAATGAAGCTATCCAGATGCCCTCTGATTCCATCAAGCTTTATTACAGTTTTTGCAGGTTGCCTCCAGCAGAAACCAGTAATAAAGAATGAAGGCAGATTTAGTTACAGCTCATCTCAGTTCTGTTTCCTTCCTTCCTTATTTGTGCTCTCTCTTCTTTACACACAGAGATTTTTGCTCTCCCAGTAAAGTACTGATGAGCCTTCAGTTGTTTACTGTGAACTTTTTTTATTTTAAAGATTTAAAAATGAATTAGAAATATTAAAATATAAACAAATGCCGTTACACTAGCCTTAAAGTGATAATATGCAGTTTTGCTTGTTTTGGGCGCCCTCTGGTGTCCGTTTTAAATCACTGCATTACACAAGTTAGCATATTGTTTCAGCTTCTAAACGCCTAAATCTACCTGTTGAAAGGTCTCCTCAGCCTTCATAGCTTTCTACAGGAGCGGTTATTTACTCCTTCAAAGAAATCAGCTGTGTTCAAGCAGGGAGAGATGGGAAAAATCAGGAATCATGAGCTAAAAACACTCCAGAGCTAGCATAACAGCTAGCCACTTTGGGTTAGCCTAACCCTCGTGAGACACGTGACTTCCTGGGTACCGTGACGGAGATCGTGGTATTCTGGATCTAACCACCAGATGGGGCTAATGACTTTTCATTAACTCTGTAAAGAGTCAGATTAGCACAGACTGGCTCAAGGAGAAGATTTAAAAATATGAAACAGTTGCATATTCTCACTTCAAAGTGAAATGGATTTTGGCTGGCTCCACTCGTGGTACAGCTTTAGCGTTATGTTGGTTTGTAATGAAGCTCCACAGTGAAAACATCTGGTTCTAATCCCAGCTGGAGCTTTTCTCAGCCTGACCGTGTCCCAGAATAAAATTGAATTTGACAACTCTACGAGGGCACAGTCCCACTCATGCTGCTGATAACACTGATATGCTATTAAATGTCAGTTATTGTTGACACTTTGTGTATCAGTTTCCATCTTTGTCTCTAGAGCTTACAGGAGACCTGGAGCAGCATATGTACTTTTTGAAGCAATTACTATACCCTGATTTCTAAGTGCATACGCGCCCATGAGGTGCACTTTTATGCAGTCATCAGCAATTCTAGGGTAATACTCATATCGCATAATGCAGCTATGAGCATAATATCAAATGACATAGAGAAGTGATACAGCCCTGCTGCATCATTCATTTATTTGTAGCTCTAAACATGAAATGTTCTGTTTGATGTATCCAGAGATTTTTAACAGTAGCACAAAGATGAAAGGTAAATTAGACAGAAAATGTTCTCTAAGACAGCTGTTTTACCTTTTAAAGTCTTACTTCACTGTGAAAAACCCACTAACTCCATCTCGTAGTTCACCAGGATCCATGAAAACGACGAAGGCATTAGCGCTGAACTCAGCGATTAGCAATGTAAAGTGTATTCCTCTCAGAAGCAGCAGTCCAACACACACCAACTGGATCTCAAGAGAGAAATCTAAACAGAGCAGCAGCTGTTTCTGTGTGGGTGATTAAACATCTGGATCTGATGCTTTACAGGATACAAGCACAACCAGAGGGTTTGTTTCCAGTCACAAGAGCAGGAAATAATACAGCATAAACATTATAGAACATGGTGATGTAATCTCATCAGGTCAGGAGGAGACACATGTTAGGATTAGTAATGACTACATCATAGATTTGAGTCTGAGATAACATGTCGTAATATTACACACAGAGCTAAGACAACTGAATTAGTTCACTGTCACTCATTTATTACACACAGTGGGATTAGATTTAAGACTTTGGTCTCATTCCCAACATGTCCTTAGTATTGTTTACACGATGGAAAATTACATAAAGTCAACTGTTTTTAAGTTGATATTTCTTAAAACCACACCAACTAGGGACCATGTGAGCAGGAGCAGAATAGTTCATCTGTGCATTCTAGAAGAGTCCCTCTATGTAGAAACATCACAGCATCCCTCATGCATTGTGGATCAGTTAGCAGCACTGTTGCCTCATAGCAAGAAGGTCGCCGGTACGATTCCCAGAAGTTTCCACGTTCTCCCCATGCATGAGGTCAAACTCTGCTTTCCTTCCATGAACCAGCAGCATGCAGGTTAGGTTAACTGGTGGCTCTAAGTTGTCCCTAGGTGTGAGTGAGAGTGTGAAAATCGTGTGGCTCTGATGGACTGGAGACCTGTCCAGGGTGTCCCCCCCCCCGCCTGAAGACCCTTACAGTGGTGAGGACAAAGGATGGATGTTTAAGGATGAGTGTTTGAGGGACATCCTCCCACATAAGCTCCATGTCATTTGCTAAAAGTTCAGATCAGAGCTGGTGCTGCCCTGACACCTGGTCAAATGGACAGATGAAGTTGATAAAGATCTGGAGACCGTTCAGAGTTAAGGCATTCTGCGTTTCAAGTTGTAACTGGAACAGGGATCACAGCCTTTGAGTGTCTGATCTGAAGGGCAGATTGTAGCAAGAAGTCCTAACATGGACACCTGTAAGGTGGTGGGTTGTTGTGAGTGGGGATGCATCAACACATCTTTTTCTCTCTGATACGTCTAGATCACAGCACAAACACCTTTAAGTGAAGGCTTTGACTGATGGCACTACAGTGAAATCAGACCTTTATTAGAACTTTAGTCCTCATTCTGCGTTGAAGGTGACTGTGAGTTAAACCTGACTCTTCATGGGTCACTTTTGAGTCAGAAATCCAGAACAGTTTTTGTTTTCTGACAACAAATCCCAGAAAAGAGAGCAGCTTCTGCTGCATTATGATTCTGTGGACAATAATCTGAGAGGAGCTAACTGATTTAATGTTTTAATGTTCCTCGGCCTCCGATCTGATCTTTGTCTGTTTTGAGTTTAGCTTTAATTTTGAGCGTCCTTGAGTTACATGAAAGGTGCTCTTGAAAAAAGAGACACAGACACACACAATAACGGAAAATTTGGCTGGAGGGATGTGTTTCTCGGCTGACCTGGGAGCGCCTTAGGATCCCTGGAGGAGCTGTCCGAGGTGGCTGCATGGGGAGAGGGAAGCCTGGCAGGCTGTTGCCCTCTTGATCCGACCTCGGATAAACGGAGGAAAATGGACGGACGAAAAAGTTTCCATTCACGCGACCCCTGATTTGAACCCGCCCCAAACCGCCCTGCACTGAAGGTAAAATGTTATTAAACCGACCCAACCCGACCCGCGGGATAAAAGACAACCCGCCCATCACCCCTGAATACCATGTCTCAACACTCATCCTTATGCATGCCCAAAGCGTTTGGATATCAGACTTTTCATGGACCTTGTTTTTCTTCTCGTCATATGTCACCATCTAGTGTCCTGTCTTGAGTCCTGTTCTCATGTTGTTCCTGTTTTTGTCTCTCACAGGTGAAACCTATTGGTCATCCTGCCACCTGTGTCTGGTCTCGTCATTACCGCCCAGTATATCAGTGTGTTTGTCTCGTCTGGGTGTTGTCGGATTCTTGTCGTCTTTGTCCCTAGTCTCAGTCCTCTGTCTCCTAGTGTTACCAGTCCTTTAATATTAAGACCTACTTTTTATAATATCTGCGCTTGGATCCTCCTTCAAACCCTTCAGTTTTTGACACTTCTTAGTGATTTGAATGCTCAGACTTTTGTAACTCACTTAATTCTTAAAACTTTTTTATTAATGTTTTTGCAACATGAATACCTGCTTTCTTTGAACACTTTATCCTTGTAAAAACGTGTGTTCCAAGTGTCTGACTGCACTCAACGCACTGGGTCAACCATAGTGTGACACCTCTGGATCCAACCAGTGCCTGGCTCAAGGGCATGCTGGTCAGAGCGTGCTGTATAGGTGATAATGTGATTATATCCCACTGAGAGGCCTAGTGCTTGCTCTCGGAGTGAAAATGTATTCTGAAGTAAGGCCAAGTGAGTGTTTGGAAAGGGGCCAGGGGTCAAACGTTTGGGCTCACACTTTCTGTGATTACAACACTCTGATTTCTCCTCATGGAAAGGAGAGTCAGGCTGATAGGGTCGCTGAAGTTTGGTGGTTCTACTCCATTCTGTATGTTGACGAGCTTAGTAGAAACTAGCATACAGGATTTGTTCCATTTAGACTAAATAGAAACAGTCTGGTATTGCACAATGAGAAAAACAAGCCTATATGAACAACAGTTTGGATAGAAAGAAGGGTGATCCTGAGAGAATGGAATACATTCAGCCTTCCTAATGGCTGAGGTGTGATGTATCGTGATTCTGATGTGTAGTGGCTCAAACAGCCAGACAGGCCTCGGAGGAAGCAGTGAGGGAGGCAGGTTGTTGATTCCTGCAGAAGATTTATTGATTTATGCAGTCTGTACTGTTTATGGCTGGTTCTCTCCTTTGTAACCCATCTGTGCATCGCTGGGCGCCGTTCAGCCCCAGCAGCCAATAAAGCAGTTGTGTAAACCTCATGCTGCATTTGTGTGCATACAGGAAGCAGTCAGAGGGGGAGAACATGTCTGAGCTCAGAAACCTCTCACTCTGAAGGGAAATGAAAGCTGTGGCTGGAGAGCAAAGATGCATCACTTTGATTTATTATTTTAAAACGATGCAGAGAATGAGAACCACGTTAGTCAGGGCCAGAGGTGGTAGAGTACCCAAAAAATGTACTTAAGTAAGAGTAGCAGTACTTCAACACATTTTACTCAAGTAAAAGTAAAAAGTTGCTGTCCAAAAAATACTTGAGTAGGAGTAAAAAAGTATTTGGTAAAAAGTCTACTTGAGTACTGAGTAACATCCATCTGATTTTTAAAAATGATGTCATCAGACAGACAAAAATATAACGTTTGGGGAAATTCTTGCATCTTAAAGGCTAAAATGAAAAACACTGATAGCTACATCCATAACATGATGTCAAACAGTCAATTTTAAGCAGAAGAAACACTTTTCAAAGTATTTTTAAAAATATAATACCAAAATTTACACTAGAGCTAGCTAAGTGGCTAAAAATCTAGCTAGGCAGCTATCTATGTAGCTAACTAGCTATGTCTAGCTTTTGTGTAAGCTAGCTAGCTAGATAAAGATAGCTAGCTAGCTAGAAAACAAGAATAGGAAAACAAAGCTTCTCCTTTAATAAACTGTAGTGTCTGGTGTATTTTTGTTAAAACATGTTTGTTTTTCTGTAAAGTTACTGGCAGTAGGAAGAGGATTCAGAGATTTGACTCAAGTAGGAGGAGCAATACTTAACAAAAATAATACTCAAGTAAGAGTAAAAATTACAGTGAAGTAAAACTACTCAAAAGTATTTTTTTCTTCAAAAAGTTACTCAAGTAAATGTAACTGAGTAAATGTAACTGGTTACTACCCATCTCTGGTCAGGGCTGACATGTTGAAAGCCAAACAGAAACTCATTCTGAGAACTAATGCCTGTGAGTGATACCTTGTGTCTGCTGCTGAAGGTAACATGTTGAAAATCACAGTGTGTCTGATTCAGCTCCTATAAATTCTCCATCCTCTCCATGAGATCAGAGTGTGTAGCAGCAAGAACATTACCAGCTGCTTCCACACAGTTTCATTCTATCAGTCAGTGTCGGCAAAAACAAACACACTGAAATATTTCTGAATGGTTCCTGGTGTTTGGTGCACTTTATTGAGATGGCTGCAGGTTTTTTAACTGTGTTGTTTTGAGTTTATTGATTTATTTTCTGTAGTACAGTGAGTCTTTTTTCTATGGCTCAGAGTTTAGAAGTGGAGTAAACCTGAGATAAGAGGTCTGGATTCTTCTCCACATTATTTACATCCCTGTCATTTTGCAGACGTTTCCATCCTCAAAGCCTGGCAAAGCCTTGCCTTTGGTTGTAAACTACACAGTCAAAAATGAACAATGAGAAATGCTGAACAGAAGAAATGAGCATGTTTTCATCCAGGATATAATTTGGATTTATGGCTTCTCTGGGATTAAATACTGGACCTCAGAGTAACTGTGTGCTCTTTTAAGGGCCTGAAAGGTCTGTTTCTGTTCCCAAATGCATGTAGAATTCATTCCCTAAGGCCGGGTAACATTTGGTACTTTTATTCTGAAAGTGTAAAATCACAATTAGATATTATTTTTATTTTTGCTAAAATTGATTAGCTGTGGCGGTCATCTTAAATCAGGTTGATTCTAGAAGTTGTAGATCTACACCCACTGAGTTCTTTCAGACAGTTTCATTTAAATCCATCCAGAGATTGGTGGGATAACCTGGGTCCCACAGGAAACGACAGCACCACGCCACGTAGCACCCGAGCCGCTATTATGAATAGAAACCATTGTGGTCAATTAGAGTTGTCCCACGAGGAGCGCCACGTCACGAGGAGCTGCACCGGTCCACGCCACGGCGCTAAAGATATGCAGCAGTTGTAGTTCTGCACCGAGGCGCGGCTGAAGCCTGTGTCCCACAGGAAATATTAGCACCACACTTTGGCGAGTCTTCTGGTCTCTCAGGACCCGTTCCTGAACCGTTGAGCACAGTTTGCAAAACCGCACGATAGTCACAATATCTCACATTGGGAACTTAGAGCAGGAAGTACTACAGTAAGTGCATCTTTTGGTCTGTATTGGTCAAAACTACCGTCGTGTTTTGTGGAATTATCTTTTAATTCTTCATTAATGGATAAGTGAGCTGTTTATTGGAATAGTCTTTTTTTAAAAGCTCAAATACTGTATTCCACGATGAAACGCTCCTCGTCCCTATCCTGTTGTTTATGTTTGCTGTACTAGTAGCGGTTCAGCTCTGCCTCGGCCCAGAAATAAGACTGTCGCGTATCTTTATTTATTTATTTTTTTATTCAAAATAACGGCTCGGGCGCTACGTAGCACGGCGCTAATGTTTCCTGTGGGACCCAGGGTTGAGACGAGTGTGTCACGACATTGTGGAGTACTTTATGAGACAGAAATTATGACAATATGCTGAACCGCAACTAGTACAGCATACATAAACCACCGCCAATATCTGGACGAGCAGCGTTTCGTTGTGGAATATTTCATATTCCTTTAAAATTTAATTAAATATGAATCCATAAAGCAAGACACCAGACTTAGTGAAGATTGTTTAATTGATGAAAGTTTAAGCAGACCAGTTTTAAAATCTTACTTGAAGGTTCTGGTAACTTGATCACTAGTTATGTTTACTAATGTTTATGGTAGCATGGTTGTAGCAAGATGTCGCCTTTTTGTGCTGGGCTGCGCTCTACTACGACTTGTTTGAAACGTGTTTCCACTCCGGTTTTTTGCTCTGTGTTGCTACTTTTCACCTTCTGCTTCAAAAACATCCCAGCTAACATCTCATCGTGAGACTCTGCTTTCCATCTGATCGTCCATGATCCTTGAATACGTCTCAGAGTCCTTGTTTACCCGTTCATCCGATCCCCCACGTCGCTGCCTTCGGCGGATGGACCAGCCGACCAACCCGATCAGCAACATCCATCTGAAACCAGTCAGGACTCGGAGAAAACGAGGTCTGATCCAGGTTAGGTTTCGGTTCTACTGGTTGCCAAGCAAACTTCGACGACAGCTTCAACAAGACTTTCGGTGGGAGCTCCGGGCCGTGACGAGCCCCTCTTCTGGTTTACTGCCGATCGACGCAGCGCTGAGATCTCTACATCTGCGTCCATGTTTCTTCCACGGTGTTCATCCAGATCTTGCAGTGGATTAATTTCCTCTCCCTTCCTTGGACGATTCCCTCAAACCTCATGGATCTAACCCCCTGAATCTGCGTCCATTACCACGTGCAGCAGAGAGTACCCCTCCTCCTCCTCCCCCGCTGCGCATGGCTCTTCTAAATCCCCGTTCCATAAACAATAAATCATTCCTGCTGAATGATTTCATTAAAACCACAAATCTGGACCATCTTCTCCTGGTTGAGACCTGGGCCCAAGTCTCAGACTCCGTCTCCTTCAGTGAACTGTGTCCTGGTGGTTTCTCCTTCATCAGCCAGCCTCGAGCTGCAGGCCTCACTGCTGTCTTCAGATCTGAGTCCTCCTGCCGCTCCTCAAACTGATTAAAATCGGGGATAAAATCCCAATTTATTGAGCTGTGGCTCACCGTCCACCAGGTCCAAACGGGACCTTCTTAGAGGATTTTAGTGACTTCTTATCTGCCTCCATCAAGCTGCCCAGGCTGCTCATAGCTGGGGACTTGAACATCCACGTTGATGATCACTCTGACCTCTTCGCTAAGACCTTCATCAGTCTCATGGACTCTTAATTTCACCAGCATGTGTCAGGCCCCACTCACTCTGCTGGTCATACTTTAGACTTTAGACTTAAACATAGACTCTATCTGCTCTGAGGACATTGTGATCTCTGACATCACTGTATCTTTTCTAATTGATCTCATCCTGTGTCTCAGTCTCCAGCGCGCCGTGAGGTCAGCTCTCGGTTCTTAACCAGCTCCACTGCTGATCATTTTACTGCTGACTTTAATCTGCTCTCGTCTCAGTGATGTTGACTGAATGACTCAGGACTTTAATGACCGTCGCCTCTCCACTCTAGACTCTATCTGCCCTGTTAGAAAGAGATCAGTACCGGTCACTAGCTCCACACCTCGGATTAACGATAGCATCCGCTGCTTAAAGCGAACCTGCAGGAAAATCAAACGCCTGTGGAAAAAACCACCTACATGTTCACCTTCTCCATCTGAAGGATCTTTTAGCTTCTTTTAATCTTGCTGTCAATGAAGCTAGGACCTCATACGTTTCTACCCTGACCTCTAGGAGTAAAGGTAACTCTGAACTGCTCTTCAGCACCATCAGACCCTTACTACTCCTGCTGCTCCTACGGTTCCATCTCCTCCAATGAAGACTGTCAGCTCTTTCTCTCCCACTTTGTAGACAAGGTCACGACCCTGTGGGTCTGTGATGCTGATCAGGTCATCGTTACCTGCTGCACCTGATTGCAACAGGGAACACCTGTGGACCTGGGAAGCCTCTGCCTTATAAACCCCTGCAGTTTTGCCTGAATGCAAGCTGCTCTGATCTCCTCTTCAGGTCAACCATCATTTGAATGCAATTAGTTTTAGGTTAGATTTAATAAATTATATTTTGATAAATTTTTACATGGTGTGTCTCTCCTTTTTGTTATGGTCTGATGAGCCAGGCTGTAACAACAAGGTCAGAAATGTGAGAAACAACATCTCTCCTCCTACTCCTGGGCTGATATGTCCCTCTCCAGTCCGTCCTGTAGTCTAGACCGGTTTTCTCCAGTATCACTACCTGAGCTAGCTAAGCTTGTTAGCACCATGAAGCCATCCTCCTGCTCTCTGGACATTTTACCTGCATGTTTGTTTAAGTCTGTCTTTCATTGTATTGGACCTAGTGTGCTCACCATAGTTAATGCTTCTCTTACTTCTGCTCAGGTTCCTGATGATCTCCAGAGCGCTGTCATCCATCCACTTCTAAACAAATCTCATTTAGACCCCTCTCTTCCCAGCAGCTACAGACTCATCTCCAAGCTTCCTTTTCTGGCTAAGATCTTAGAGAAGGTTGTGGTCAAACAGCTGACCACTGCTCTAGATCAGCACAGCATCATGGACCATTTTCACTCAGGTTTCTGTAAATCCCACTCCACAGAAACAGCTCTTCTCAGAGTCTCTACTGACATCCTGATCAGGTAAACGCTCTGTGCCGCTCATGCTGGACCTGACGTCAGCTTTGGACACCGTCCATCATCAGATCCTCTTGGACAGACTGAGATGTTGGGCTGGTCTGTCAGGGTCTGTGCTGAAGTGGCTGTCCTCAGATCTGTCTGATTAGGGCTGGATGACATAGAAAAAAGCCTATCGATAAAAAAAATTCATATCGACCGATAATCAATATTATTGAAAACATGAAAAAATGAGTAGAAAATATATTTTAAGTGCAGCCCTGGCCATTTAATGCTATTCCTTAAAGCAGCTCTCTGGAGCATTTTTCTCTGTATCAAAGTTTTCTAAATGTTCTAAATGATATTTCAGGTCTAAACTATGATCTATGGGTTGAGTTCCACAACATCTGTCATTCTGATGAAGACCCTCCTTCCTCCTAGAGACCCCTTTACATTATTTCTTGCCGCCGACATTTTTTAGCCAATGAAATTCAAATGTCTGCATTCTCTCAACATGCACGCGCATCGACCAAACCTGTACCAGTAGGGGGCGCTGTCGTACAGGACGCTCCGTGTGTTGCTCTGCCGTCTCAGCCTCACGGCTCATTTCTACTAAAAACCTACCCATTCCCCAGCTAAAGATGGATTTATTTTTAAACCTTTCACCTCACAGAATGGCAAGGCTTGACAGGGTTACGCGTTTATTTTGGTCAGAAAGTTCATCCAGGGCCGAGTCAAGTTCAGCTTCAGAGTCCAGCAGCAGCTCTCTGCTAACAGAGCTAATATCAGAAGCAGCAGGGACAGAGAGGGCTCATCAGACCCTCGTAGTATTGTTGGAATAAGATTGTGAACTGTGAGTGATTAAACCCTACACATTGAGCGGTACAGTTCATGTCCGAAGTATATGCGCCTCGTGCACGCGCGCACACGCGACCGGACGCGCGTGTCGTGATGTTTTGAGGAGGAGCCTTTGGACGCTAGATTCAAAAACTGCTCTCCTGATGAAATCCTCCAGAGTGCTGCTTTAATGAACTACGTTTATTAAAGAACACATAAAATAAGGAATAAACAAAAACTGAATTGAATTTAACCTTTTATTCAAACATTTGAACCAAACCGATGGTCGGTCGGCTGAATAATTAGATTAACAGATCAGGATGAGTCGAAGAAAAGAGAGAGGAGCAACAAAACCTCCTGTCATAATTATAAAAATAAAGAATGTTGAATTCATTCTGACTAAAATATAAACTTTGGTGAGTTCAGATGAAGAAAAGAGTTGATGGTTCATTAAATACAGCGCTGTGAGACTAAAGCCCCCCCCCCCCCCCCCCCCC
>SSNR01000266.1:816597-829097 GCA_006937965.1 Callopanchax toddi | reverse complement strand
AGAGCTTATAAATAACTTTATATTTCTTTGTCAAATACTGTATTTTGACACTCACCATCTTATTATCCTGTTAGTGATTTTTCAGCAGTCTAACTCATAAATGAATGTAAAAGATCACATATTTGATGGCACACCTGTTAGAACTCAATAGTCGGTGTTTGACCAAAAGTTCTCACCTGTGTCTAAACACTCTGTTCTCCTAGATCAGCCCTCTGCAGAGGTCAGATCACATAGGCACAGCCTTGTGTAGTTCTAATGGTTACATAACAGCAGTAAAATACAAAGGTGCTCCATGTTAATATGCTAGGTGGTAACTGATACATAGTAGCTGATGCCCGGGCAGACGAAGTGTAGTTTTGGGATGAGGAAGTGTACAGACCACGTACCGAGTACGCTCCTCTTAACCTCTATGTTTCTCTGTTTTTGCAGTTCCAGCAAATAAAAAAGGTTGCATAGAGGTGAGTTGGCCCCTGCTTTCCTGAAGTGTAGTGCACAGAATGTGATCGTTAGACGTAGTGAGTGTAGGGATCACAAGGTCATGCAGAGGTCAACAAACTGACCTGGTCATTGAACAGACCAGATCCATGCTTTGCTCCAGAACGAAGCGTACTTTGTTTTTCCTTCACCCTTGCAAGTTCATGCTTACCACCTTTGCCCTGATTAAACATTTCTGCCTGCTAAAGTTACGGACGTCTAGAAGAAACTCAAGTTTATCTCATTAATAAAAATCATTTCTCTTCTCCACAGACATAATGACAAATGAATAACACTGATTGTTTTCATAGAAGGTGTTTTTAATCAGAATTCATTGTTTAGAAAGTAGGGCTGTCAATCGATTCTTTTTTTAAATCGCGATTAATCGCCTGAGTGTCCATAGTTAAATCGCGATTAATCGCAAGTTTTTATAATCTCTCAATTGATCTAAATTTATTATTATTTTTATTTCAAATATTCTTTTAATTTAAATACAGGCTGTTTACTTCACTTGTTAAGACGTGATATTTAATAAATCAGATGTTCATCCATCCTGACTGACAGGTTGAATCAGCCTTACTATCAGATGATTTCTCTCCTATAGAATCAGTTCTACTCATCGCATCACACTAGGACATTTTCATCATCCTGTTAAACCCCAGAATGTCTAAAGCTGGACTTTTCTGACAGACTATTGGTGTCATTTGCAAAACCTAAAGCTTTTCAGAATGCTCAACAAATGTTCTTAATCTCAATTAAATTAACCTGGTTAAATAAATTAATATAAAACAAGGATTTCAATATTAATATCATTTATTTTTGTACAGTTGATCATATTCTAACATTGCAATATCCTTTGTTACAACTTTAAAGTGCCCATGACATGGTTTCCATGTTTTCTGACTTATCTATCATGTTGCAGCGTTGAGTTCTCACCTTCAACCTGCCAGAAAGAGCAAAAAACGGCGTCCATCTGTCTCCTAGTCCAGCCAGTGAGAAGCTCTTCCAGATTTCAGACCCAGGTTTCAAACCGTTTTTTTCACTCCAGCCCGCTATGAGGTCATAGTGATCCGGACTTGCTTATATGGTCAATTCTCCTCCCACATGCACGTTCACGACACCTGGAGCGAGGCAGTGCCGCCGCCATTGCCCATAGACCGTGTAGTGTTTAGTTTCAGTTTCGTTTCTCTTTCACGCGACGGCACTGCCCCCTACTGGACACTGCCCCCTACTGGACACTGCCCCCTGCTGCAGCAGAAGTGTCAGGCTGCCAAATAAGGAGAAACCCAGCAGAACCGGAAGGCGGCGCTTTCTTCTGATCTCTGAGTTGCTCGTTAGGAAATAATTACAGCGTATTTTGAGTTATAATGGTGCAACGCTGATCTAGAGGCATCAAAGATTACACCTGTTTAATATAAAGTGATTTAAATATGAAGTCACAAGCACTTTAAACTTTAGTTTTATGAAGTTGGTTGTTTTTTTAGGTGGATCCCTTTCTGCTCCTTTCCTCGGTGACGCGTGCGGGCCGGGAGAGGGGGAAGGCAGGGGGGTCAGGTCTGCACTCTGCAGACTGACACACAGAGAGGAGAGGGTGTCTTTGTGACCCAGCTTTGCTGTGTTTTTACAGCTTTTGGGAGACCAGACACTTGATGAGCCATGACAGATTGTTTATTTATTTATTAGAAACGTCCTGATCGTCGGTATAATCACGGAGCGGGTCAGGTTTAGCGGCGAGGACACCAGGAGATCTCCCTGTTAACCCGATCACCAGTCCGTCACTGGCGATGCTGTTGAAAGTTTACTGGATGTACGCTGAAAACTTTCTAGATTCTCCGACGAGGAGGAGGGCTCTGCAGCATACATCACTAGACTTGTGCGTTCATAAGTCCTCAAAGCAAAACTACGGAAGCCTGCGCATTAAAATAATTTACGCCGTTAACGGGGGCTTTGTGTTAACGCATTAATGACGCGTTAACTTTGACAGCCCTATTAGAAAGTAATGGTTAAATCATAATGAATGATAATGTTTAAAATGCATTATTTTAAATCTTAAATACATGAAATGACTGATATAATCATGTTTATTATCAGCCATGTTTCATATTAATATCAAGATATTAATAATGACCTTTATTTAGCTGAAACTATGAGTTTAAACCATGATTTCAGTGAAAATACATCCTCTTCAGTTTCTGGGGAGAAAGTGGAGAAACAGAGTATTTTGGTAACTCCCCTAATGTTCCTGGCAAATCATTGGTTAATCAAACTTTCTATAAAAAAAACTTTGATTTCCGGATTCTTCAGTCTAAGTTGGAGTCTGAGTATCTGCTGAGTCTTCTGCGTGGGTTAGAGCCTCCGATCTGTGTCAAGATGCAGACTGAGACCTCCTGCCTGGAATCAGGCCAGATTCCAGACCCTGGTTCAAGAGGACTTTGGAACAACACTAAATTCTAATCCAAGAAGAACCATATTTTTGAATCCAGCTCCACATTCGATACCAGCCAGCAAAGTCAGCTTTACCTCCTTACCAGCTTGGCTATCTGGGATCAGCCGTGCAGGTTTCGTGTGAGGACACTGAACCCTTCAGTCCACCTCCGTCCCCTGGGTGTCCCTCTCTGGACTCGTCGAGCCCGACTGTCCTCTATGCCGTCTGAATCCACTCAGAAGTCACTGACTGCTACAGTAAAACCTTCCAATAAATCTGGTGTCAGATTGTTTATCATCATTCATCAATTATCAGTAATTACTAAACTCAACTCAGCCAGGTTACTTTTATAATTACTCCACTTCACTTCAATCAGAAACTAAACCAGACCCTTCTTTAAAGCAGCACTGGACAGTTTTTAACACTTTAAGGTCGATGATTATTTAGTTAGAAACTTGACCAGTTTCATGTTTGACAGCACTCTGCTGCCCTCTACTGGCCAGATACCGCACTAGACAGTTTTGGGGCTCGACCTGAGTCTAAATCGATGATGTAACTTTCTGCTTTACGGCAGTAGTAACCGCCGGTCTAGCAACGCAAGGGGGAGGACTCCTGCCGAGGAGGGATTGTTTCAGCAAGCGTTTCACGGTTTAACCAGTCTGATTATTAACCACAGGTTGAAATATAGCAGAAAATAATCTTCTGAAAGATTTCCTCAACACCACCTCACAGATAAATAAATCTATAAATAATTCAGCCCGAACCTGACGAGACCTGAATCTCTCCGCGAGCTGACTCGAGCACGGTGAAGCCGGAAGGTAAAAACAACAAACCAGAGAGATGATTATGAAGCGGACAGGTCGACCTCCCCACGGCCAATGGTGTGGCGACGGAGGACCGCTGCCGTGTTGTTCCCGTACCCCGGACAGGACAGCGGAGGCTCCCCGCTCTCCACGCACTCTCCTCCGGCTCAGTGACTCCCAGCATCGGCTTGGCTGACACGCAGACCCGAGGCTGAACCAGGCAGTGTCATCCCGCAGCTACGCCTGGGTTAATCTCTCCTACACCGACCTGATAATCAAAGCCTTCCTCTACAACACCTCACAGGTAAATAAATACGTGGAATCGATGACACCCGATCCGCATGAAACGCCGACACCGGACCGGATTAGCCTACACCCAGTAGCTAGCTGCTATCCTAGCCGCGATGTTTTGCACCCGGCGCCAGCCAAACGAGACTGAATGCCCCGTCAGATCTGCACAAGGGACCCGGGGGTTCTGCTCACCAGCAGACCCTAAAGTCTGGTCAGGTTTGCGCTGAATTACATGTTTCGTTTTATTCTGCTCACACACCTGAAACACACCTGTATGCTCGGACAGCTGAGAGAGAGGCAGAGAGAGAAGGATAGACTGTTTATGAACTTATAATATTTATACATTCAAAAGAAATGTAAACACAACAACGTGTCTGACAGATTATTAGCTGACAGCTGATAGACTAGGATGAAAAAAGTTCAGGCGTGAGATGATTTACGACAGTAAAACTGAAACTTTTAATCGTAGCCTCCTACTGCCCCCTACTGGTTAAAAGTCGCTCAGCGCTGCTTTAAAGTTTGTGTGTGTGTGTGTGTGTATGTGGGGGGGGGGGGGCACAGTTTTTATTTTTATGGAATTGTTTTATTTTTGTTTTAAATCTGTAGAGCACTTTGAGCTGCCCCAGGCATGAATACGTAGTGCTTTATAAATAAAATTTGATTGATTGACTTTAATGATGAGCTCTATTCAATTAACCTGACTATACTTAGTAAAGTACTAAGTAAATAAATAAAGTACTAAGAAAATAAAAATATACTTTAAGCATTTCTGAAGAAAGACCAAGATTTAGTCCTTGTCTCTGTTGGATTCAAATTTATTTTCAAGACCAAGAAACCAGAAAACAATCAGCCAATAAAATTCATTTTTCTTTTAATAAAGACAACATATCAGACCCTTTATGACTCTGTCTACAGAGATTTACTGATCCTCCTACAGAAACTAACACTTTGTTCTGCTCAGTTAAATTTGACATGTTTATTATATTGTTGACCATCTAAAAGTAAAAAAAATCCAACATTTTCTTTATGTTTCAAAACTAATTTTTGTGACTGAGAACTTTATACTTTATGATTTTTCCCTGTCTTGAAACAACCAGACATCACTGGCTTACATTCTGAATGTGGCCCTCAGAGGACTTTATAAAAATATTTGGCCCCTGAGCAAGAAAGGGTTCCCCATCCCTGCCTTAAAGGCTCACATGGCGCCTTTGTTTTCTGACAAACATTGTATTTTGTATTGATTTTTACTTCATTTGATACAGTCAGCCAGATATCAGTGCTTATCAGTATCAGTACTCAGCTTCACTCCTCTCTGAGATCAGATCTATCTGCGATCATCACAACTCTTTTCAAAATAGTATTTAGTGATCTGTTTCCTCAGGCTGGTATTTTGGAGGGGGTAGGGGGGGCCTAGAGCAACACTTGCACCGGGGCCCAGCTCAGCCTTGCTATGCTACTGCATCGAAACCACGTAAAATCCGGTGTCACTGCAGCTTCTGACTGTTCTCAGGTTCCTTCAACCAGCAAATTATCCAACAGGTTTGTTTGATAGGATGAAAAACATCATGTTTCTTCCCCTTTAAATTAAATGTTGTCATTAAATGTTTCTCTTAGATCCTGCATGATCTTTCTGCTCCTCCTTGAACCGTCACCTTATCGTGGTGGAGGAGTTTCAGCGCCGCAACGATCCTAGGAGCTATGTTGTCTGGGGAACTTTGGTAGGGTCATCCATGGGAAATTGGTCCTAGGGGAAGGGTGAGACAAAGAGCGTTTCAGAAGATCTTTCATGGATGCATCACCAAAGAGTTCCAGTACCAAGCCCGGAGGGTTACCGGGGTCCCGCCCTGGAGCCAGGCCTGGGGTTAGGGTCTGTGGACGAGCGCCTGGTGGCCAGGCTTTCGCCCATTGGGCCCAGCCCAAACCGGATACATGGGCTCATCCAACTGTGGACCCACCACCTGCAGGAGGAGCATGAAGGTGCAATGTGGAGATTGGGTGGCAGACCGAGGCGGGAGCTTTGGCAGTCCGATTCCTGGACAGGAACACTGGCTATTGGGACATGGAACGTTACCTCTCTGGTGAGGAAGCAGCTGGAGCTTGTGAAAGAGGTTGAGCGGTACCGGCTAGATATATAGGTCCTTCTCAAAAAATGATCATATTGTGATAAAGTTGATTATTTTCTGTAATGTTCTGATAAACATTAGACTTTCATATATTTTAGATTCATTACACACAACTGAAGTAGTTCAAGCCCTTTTATTGTTTTAATATTGATGATTGTGGCGTACAGCTCATGGAAACCCAAAATTCCTGTCTCAAAAAATGATCATATGATGAAAAGGTCGTCAGTCTAAACGAGCTCTGAACCTAATCATCTGAATCAACTCATTCACTCTAAACACCTGCAAAAGATTCCTGAGGCTTTTAAAAACTCCCAGCAGGTTCATTACTCAAAACCACAATCATGGGTCAGACTGCCGACCTGACTGCTGTCCAGAAGGACATCACTGACACCCTCAAGCAAGAGGGTCAGACACAGAAAGACATGTCTGAAGGAATAGGCTGTTCCCAGAGTGCTGTATCAAGGCTCCTCAGTGGGAAGTCTGTGGAAGGAAAAAGTGTGTCAGAAAACGCTGCACAGCGAGAAGAGGTGACCGGACCCTGAGGAAGATTGTGGAAAAGGACCGATTCCAGACCTTGGGGGACCTGCGGAAGCAGTGGACTGAGTCTGGAGTAGAAACATCCAGAGCCACCGTGCACAGGCGTGTGCAGGAAATGGGCTACAGGTGCCGCATTCCCCAGGTCAAGACACTTTAGAACCAGAAACAGCAGCAGAAGCGGCGGACCTGGGCTACAGAGAAGCAGCACTGGACTGGTGCTCAGTGGTCCAAAGTCATTCATAAATCAAGGAGCCAGAGTCTGGAGGAAGACTGGGGAGAGGGAAATGCCTGAAGTCCAGTGTCAAGTCCCCACAGTCAGTGATGGTCTGGCGCCATGTCAGCTGCTGGTGTTGGTCCACTGTGTTTGATCAAGGGTCAGCAGGGTCAATGCAGCTAGCTAGCAGGAGATGTTGGAGCACTTCATGCTTCCATCTGCTGAAAAGCTTTATGGAGATGAAGATTTCATTTTTCAGCACGACCTGGCACCTGCTCCCAGTGCCCAAACCACTGGTAACTGGTTTACTGACCATGGTGTTACTGTGGTACTCTCCTGACCTGAACCCCAGAGACAATCTGTGGATATTGTGAAGAGAAAGTTGAGACGCCAGACCCAACGCTCTGGATGAGCTTAAGGCCGCTATCGAAGCATCCTGGGCCTCCAGAACACCTCAGCAGTGCCACAGGCTGATCGCCTCCATGCCACGCCGCATTGAAGCAGTCATTTCTGATAAAGGATTCCCCACCAAGTACTGAGTGAGAACTGAACATCATTATCTGAAGGTTGACTTTTTGTATTAAAAACACTTTTCTTCTATTGGTCGGATGAAATATGATCATTTTTTGAGACAGGAGTTTAGGGTTTTCATGAGCTGTACGCCACAATCATCAATATTAAAACAATAAAACTACTTCAGCTGTGTGTGATGAATCTAAAATATATGAAAGTCTAATGTTTATCAGGACATTACAGAAAATAATCAACTTTATCACAATATGCTCATTTTTTGAGAAGGACCTCTAGTCAGGCATACCTCGACACATAGTGTTGGCTCTGGAATCCGAGTCCTGGAGAGGGGTTGGGCACTCTTCTTTGCTGAAGATGATCCGGATGAGAGGCGGAGGGCTGGGGTGGGCTTTCTGTTAGCCCCAAGACTCTCTGCCTGTATGTTGGGGTTTACCCCGGAGGACAAGAGGGTAGCTTCCCTGCGCCTTTGGGTTGGGGAACGGGTCCTGTCTGTTGTTTGTGCTTATGCACCAAATAGCAGTTCAGAGTACCCACCCTTTTTGGAGTCTCTGGGACGAGTGCTGGATAGCGCTCCGACTGGGGACTCCATTGTCCTGCTGGGGGCCTTCAACGCTTACGTGGGCAATGACAGCGTGACCTGGAGGGGCGTGATTGGGAGGAACGGCCTGCCCAATCTGAACTCAAGTGGTGTTCTGTTTTTGGACTTCTGTGCAAGTCGCAGTTTGGCCATAACGAACAAGGATGCCCATCGGTATACCTGGTACCAGGGCAGCCTAGGTTACAGGTCGATGATACTTTGTAGTTGTATCATCTGACCTGAGACCGTATGTTTTGGATACTCGAGTCAAGAGAGGACAGGAGCTGTCAATTGATCACCACTTGGTGGTGAGCTGGATCAGATGGCAGGGGAAGAGGCTGCGCAGACCTGGTAGACCCAAACGTATAGTGAGGGTCTGCTGGGAACGCCTGGCAGAAGAACCTGTCAAGATGGTCTTCAACTCCCACCTCCGGCAGAGCTTTGACCGCGTCCCAAGAGCAGTGGGGGACATTGAGTCTGAATGGGCCTTGTTGAGGCGGCTGTTACTAGCTGTGGTTGCAAGGTGGCTGGTGCAGTCATGGTGGTAACCCCCGTACCCGCTGGTGGACACCAGAGGTTAGGGGAGCCGTCAGGCTGAAGAAGGAGGCCTACAGGGCGTGGCTAGTCTGTGGGTCTCCAGAGGCAGCAGACAGGTACCGGAGAGCCAAGCGGGGTGCAGCGCTGGCAGACTGTCCAATCTCTGCAGCAGAAGTTGCTGAGGTAGTCAAACACAGCGGCGGAGCCCCGGGGGTGGATGAAATCTGACCTGGGTGTCTCAAAGCTATGGATGTTGTAGGACTGTTGTGGTTGACACGTCTCTGCAACAGTGCGTGGTCATCGGGGGCAGTTCCTGTTGAGTGGAAGACTGGGGTGGTGGTTCCCATTTTTAAGAAGGGGGACCAGAGGGTGTGTTCCAACTATAGGGGGATCACACTCCTCAGCCTCCCTGGGAAGGTCTACTCCAGGGTCCTGGAGAGGAGGGTCCGGTCGATAGTAGAATTTTGGATAGAAGAGGAGCAATGTGGTTTTCATCCTGGAACTGTGGACCAACCAATCCACATGTGTTTTGTGGATTTGGAGAAGGCTTATGACCGTGTCCCCAGGGTCACCCTGTGGGGGGCGCTCCAGGAGTACGGGGTGGATGGTCTTTTGTTAAGGACCATTCAGTCCCTGTACCAGAGGAGTGTGAGTCTGGTCCTCATAGCCGGCAGCAAGTCAGACCTGTTCCCAGTGAGAGCTGGAATCCGCCATGGCTGCCCTTTGTCACCGGTCCTGTAGGGCTGCCACAAACGATTATTTTGATAGTCGACTAATCACCGATTATTTTTGTGATTAGTCGACTAATCGGATCATGCATACATTGGACTAACATGTACAGTTTATTGCACCGCAGCATGCAGCTGCTCTTATGTAATCATCATTAGCTTACAGCTTGAAGTGTTTAGGGTATCTGCCAATTAAAAATAAAGACAACATCATAGATAAACTTTTAATTGCAGCTTGTAGCAATCTTTAACTGTAGCATAAAGTGCAACTTTATTTCTGAAAGTGTTGAAACTGCTGTTTGCCTCATGGAGCTTCTGCACAGAGTTTAGCTCTGCAGGACTTGCAGCTCAGAGCTCTCATATAATAGGAATTACAGAGAGGTCCAATTGTTGATTAAATGTTAAAACGGCTTGCCATACCGTGACAGGTGGAGCACTGCGGAGCAACGCAGCTTACATCACCGCCGCTCATCAGCTCGATGCAACGCGACTTTAAGCAGTGCCGCTTGAAGACACGTGGCTCTGCAGCTCTGAAAACCACGGCCCGGGGCATACTATGGAAAGCCAAAAGTGACTTTAACGCACGAAATTTCGTGTGTCTTTAACGCGTAAACAACGCGTAAACAACGTGTAAACAACACGCAAACGACGCGTATTTTACGTGTGAACTGTAGACGCGAAATTTACACGCAAACAACACGTAAACAACATGTAATAAACACGTACTTTTCGCGTCTCCGCTGATTGGCTCCAAAGCCCTTGGGATGAACCAACACACCAAGCACAAAAGGGGGGGAGCTCAGCAAATTCACAATAGGCCGCAGATCATGCTGTGTTGTGGGTATTCATGTGTAAAAACAGCACAGGTCACTAGCAGATGAGCTGTAGTCAGCTTAAGCTTCTGCCTTCAGATAGATCATTATTTTTATATATTAGATAGATAGATAGATAGATAGATAGATAGATAGATAGATAGATAGATAGATAGATAGATAGATAGATAGATAGATAGATAGATAGATAATTTTTAAATATCAGCCCAAACCGGAGACATGGGCTCATCCAACTGCAGGCCCACCACCTGCAGGAGGAGAGTGAAGGGTCCGGTGCATTGTGGATCGGGTGGCAGACCGAGGCGGGAGCTTTGGCGATCCGATCCGCGGACGGGAAAACTGGCTATCGGGACATGGAACGTCACCTCTCTGGCGTGGAAGGAGCTGGAGCTTGTGGAAGAGGCTGAGCGATACCGGCTAGATATAGTCGGGCTCACCTCGACACATAGCGTTGGCTCTGGAACCCGAGTCCTGGAGAGGGGTTGGACACTTTTCTTTGCTGGAGTTGATCCGGGTGAGAGGCGGAGGGCTGGGGTTGGCTTTCTGTTAGCCCCAAGACTCTCTGCCTGTATGTTGGGGTTTTCTCCGGGGGACGAAAGGGCAGCTTCCCTGCGCCTTCGGGTTGGGGAACGGGTCCTGACTGTTGTTTGTGCTTATGCACCAAATAGCAGCTCAGAGTACCCACCCTTTTTGGAGTCTCTGGGACGAGTGCTGGATAGCGCTCCTACTGGGGACTCCATAGTCCTGCTGGGGGACGTCAACGCTCACGTGGGCAATGACAGCGTGACCTGGAGGGGCGTGATTGGGAGGAACGGCCCGCCCAATCTGAATCCGAGTGGTGTTCTGTTATTGGACTTCTGTGCAAGTCGCAGTTTGGCCATAACGAACACCATGTTGGAACATAAGGATGCCCATCGGTACACCTGGTACCAGGGCAGCCTAGGTTACAGGTCGATGATTGACTTTATAGTTGTATCATCTGACCTGAGACCGTATGTTTTGGACACTCGGGTGAAGAGAGGAGCGGAGCTGTCAACTGATCACCACCTGGTGGTGAGCTAGATCAGATGGCAGGGGAAGATGCCGCGCAGACCTGGTAGACCCAAACGTATAGTGAGGGTCTGCTGGGAACGCCTGGCAGAAGAGCCTGTCAAGATGGTCTTCAACTCCCACCTCCGGCAGAGCTTCGACCACATCCCGAGAGCAGTGGGGGACATTGAGTCCGAATGGGCCTTGTTCCGCTCTGCGATTGTTGAGGCGGCTGTTGCTAGCTGTGGTCGCAAGGTAGCCGGTGCCAATCATGGCGGTAACCCCCGTACCCGCTGGTGGACACCAGAGGTTAGGGGAGCCGTCAGGCTGAAGAAGGAGGCCTACAGGGCGTGGCTAGTCTGTGGGTCTCCAGAGGCAGCAGACAGGTACCGGCGGGCCAAGCGAAGTGCAGCAGTGGCAGTTTCCGAGGCAAAATCTCGGGCGTGGGAGGAGTTTGGCGAGGCCATGGAAAAAGACTATCGGTCGGCTCCAAAGAGGTTCTGGCAAACCATCCGGCGCCTCAAGGGAGGAAGGCAGCAACTCGCTCACACTGTTTACAGTGGGGACGGGGAGCTGCTGACGTCAACTGGGGCTATAGTCGGACGGTGGAAGGAATACTTTGAGGAGCTCCTCAATCCCACCGACACGCATTCCTATGAGGAACCAGAGCTGGGAGACCTGGGGACGGACTGTCCAATCTCTGGGGCAGAAGTCGCTGAGGTAGTCAAACAACTACGCAGCGGCGGATCTCATCCCCCAGGGGTGGATGAGATCCGACCTGGGTATCTCAAGGCGATGGATGTTGTAGGTCTGTCGTGGCTGACACGTCTCTGCAACATTGCGTGGTCATCGGGGGCAGTCCCTGTTGAGTGGCAGACCGGGGTGGTGGTTCCCATTTTTAAGAAGGGGGGCTAGAGGGTGTGTTCCAACTATAGGGGGATCACACTCCTCAGCCTCCCTGGAAAGGTCTACTCCAGGGTACTGGAGAGGAGGGTCCGGTCGATAGTTGAATCTCGGATTGAAGAGGAGCAATGTGGTTTTCGTCCTGGTCGTGGAACTGTGGACCAGCTCTTTACCCTCGCTAGGGTGATGGAGGGGTCATGGGAGTTTGCCCAACCAATCCACATGTGTTTTGTGGATTTGGAGAAGGCTTATGACCGTGTCCCCAGGGACACCCTGTGGGGGGCGCTCCAGGAGTACGGGGTTGATGGTCTTTTGTTAAGGGCCATTCAGTCCCTGTACCAGAGGAGTGTGAGTCTGGTCCTCATAGCCGGCAGTAAGTCGGACCTGTTTCCAGTGAGGGTTGGACTCCTCCAGGGCTGCCCTTTGTCACCGGTCCTGTTCAGAACCTTTATGGACAGGATTTCTAGGCGCAGCCGTGGTGTGGAGGGTGTTGAG
>SSNR01000266.1:758265-770592 GCA_006937965.1 Callopanchax toddi | reverse complement strand
GGGGGGGGGGGGGGGGGGGACATGTTCTGCCTCCTGAAGATGATGACATCATCAACATGCTAGAAAACAACAAGACAGAAAACCACAACAGGAGAGAGGAGGCAGCATATAACTGTATACAGTCATCCTTCTGTTGTTGTGTTTGTAGTGAATGTGCAGCTTTTGAGTGTATAAGGAAAGCCATGTTGTAATATATTCTGTATTCAGTTGAAGGGGGGGGGGTCATATAAGGTTTTTCTTCTTCCTCCACCTTTTTCACTCAAATGATTTGAATTGTGATTTGACATTTGTATATTGAATGTTGTTGAGTGAAATAAACGTATTGAATTGTGTTGGTTGGGAATGGGATAGACATTGTGTTCAATGTTTTAGTGGGAAAAATAAAATGACTGTAAATGTTAGAGTGTATTTGTGTGTTTGAGTGTAAAATTATTCTCTAATATTTGACACAATCACATTCTATGTATAGACTGACTGTAGGAAGTGTAACACTGAACCAAACAAGGCTGAAGTCATTCTGATGAATGGTGAAGAAGTGTTTTCTATTCATCACACTATGATGTCACAGTGTTTACACTGAGACCATCAGTGTCTTACACTGAGACATCAGTGTTTTACACATCAGTGTTTTACATTGACAGCATCAGTGTTTTACACTGAGACATCAGTGTTTTACACTGAGGCATCAGTGTTTTACATTGAGACATCAGTGTTTTACATTGAGACCATCAGTGTTTTACACTGAGGCATCAGTGTTTTACATTGAGACCATCAGTGTTTTACACTGAGACATCAGTGTTTTACAATGAGTCCATCAGTGTTTTACATTGAGACCATCAGTGTTTTACACTGAGGCATCAGTGTTTTACATTGAGACCATCAGTGTTTTACACTGAGGCATCAGTGTTTTACATTGAGACCATCAGTGTTTTACACTGAGACCATCAGTGTTTTACACTGAGGCATCAGTGTTTTACATTGAGACCATCAGTGTTTTACACTGAGACATCAGTGTTTTACAATGAGTCCATCAGTGTTTTACATTGAGACCATCAGTGTTTTACACTGAGACATCAGTGTTTTACATTGAGACCATCAGTGTTTTACACTGAGGCATCAGTGTTTTACATTGAGACATCAGTGTTTTACACTGAGACAGCAGTGTTTTACACTGAGGCATCAGTGTTTTACAATGAGTCCATCAGTGTTTTACATTGAGACCATCAGTGTTTTACACTGAGACAGCAGTGTTTTACACTGAGGCATCAGTGTTCTACCTTGAGACATCAGTGTTCAGCTGGTTCTTATGAATGTCTATTCATTTGACCGTTTGTGTGACTTTTGACAACAAAAACACATTTAGAGCAGAAATCACATTGTTTTGTTTTGAATGTGAAGTTTAGTTTTCAGGACCATTGAGGGATTTTGCCAATTGTATGTGTTATTTTGGATTTGTGTGTAGAGTTCTGAGAACATGAGGCAGGATTTTAGAAAATGTGTGTAAGCAATTGAGAAAAACTGTAACATTATCTCTAAAATAGGTTTTGACATTGGGCCCCAAGTTCCAAGTCAGAACTCTCTCTTGTGATTTCATTTTAGCTATAAGTATGGCTGATTAGCTCTTTTGTGACGATAACTTGCTGATAGCTCTGTGCTCAGATGCTAGATGAGAACAGTTTTGAAACTCAGGAGTGGAAAATGTTTTGAACAAGCAGAGAAAGTTCTGGGTTTACAGGCTTCAGTCCGCGCAAAAAAGAGAAAGTTAACTTGTAAGAATAGTGTGTGTGTGTGTGTGTGTGTGTGTGTGTGTGTGTGTGTGTGTGTGTGTGTGTGTGTGTGTGTGTGTGTGTGTGTGTGTGTGTGTGTGTGTGTGTGTGTAACTTGATGATAAAGCCATTTGTTGGTAATAAACCAGAAACACAAAGCCTTCACTGGGACTCTGACCAGAACGTATTCCTGTTTAAAGATGAAATGTCCTGAAGATGGAGAAATGATTCAACAGCCATGCACCATGTTTATCCATTTTCCTTCAACAGGTAGTCAGTTACAGGGCTGCAGCACCCCCTGCTGGTGACCTCAAAGATGTATTTACCACAAATGGCACAAAAGCAGATTCTAGACTTTTTTGGAAGCCTCAAGAAAACAAAGGGAGATGCAGCAGCAGTGAGTTCAAGGCCCTTCAGCCCAGTCCGGTCACCACAGAAATAACAAAACCAGCAGCAGCCTGAGAGTGTGATGACTGGGACCTGACTAGAGCGTCTCATCGGGTTGTTTTCATGATTTTGTCTTGATTTCTAATAATGAGACTCACATCACTGTGTATACTACATGTAGGTTATACTTCACTTGTTGCAGGTTAGGTGTTTTTTTTCTCACCCCCCCACCCCACCCCACCCCCGCCGCTGAGAGTTTGGTTTTATTACCATTCTAATTCATACAGAGCTGGAGAAAACCCTTCAGTCGCTGTTCTTCATACTTTGTCTCTAAGGACCCAACTTTATAGGAGCTACTGTATATTTCACCACTAATTGTTGAACTCCAGATTAAAGTGAGTTGTGTGTCTTCCATGCAGTTTGTGGAACCAGATCTTCACCCTCTTAGTAGGAAACTCCATCAGAGTAGAGTTACTCAGTGGTTTACGTTAACATCCAGGTCGATTTAGGTCGGTCTCATGTTAGTGAACTGAGAGCCTTTATCCTAGTTTACATGTCCGTTAGAAAACCAAACTCTCAGATGAAGTTCACTGTGGCGACATGCACCCTTTCATGTCAGCGTTCTACCGTTTTCTTTTTTTAATCTCTTGTTCTAAACGCTTCCATCGGACATGAGTTTGCTCAGGCGTTCTCGTGTGCGCAGCACCGGCCAGCTCTCCGTTTGTGTTTGCTGCCATCTTCCTCTACCACTACTGATTTGTTTGTAATCCCGTTTCTGTGATCCAGGAAGAGGAGCGCCCAGCCGGTCTCAGCTCCACGTCTTGAGCCTAGACTTGAACAGTTCAGCAGAGGGAGGAGTTCCACAAACGAGGAGCCCTGTCACTTCTAGTCTTATATCTAGAGCGAGTCACGATCAGGTCAGATGACCCGAGGACCTGAGAGCTCTGGTCGGGCAGTAGGAACACACAGGTCAGATAAATACGAGGGAGCATTCCCATGCAGAGATTTAAAAACCAACAACAAAATGTGTGACTCAATTCTAAAACTAACAGGTATCCAGTTAAAGGAAGTTAGGATAGGAGACAGAGTCGTACTTCAGCTCCAGCTAGGAATGGAGCTGCTGCCTCCTAGTCAGGGACTTGTTGACTCCAGAAAAGAGAGAGTTGCAGAAGTGAATATTGGTCACCTCTCGACTAGACTATTGCAACTCTGCGGCCTACCTCAACAATCTGCATGAACTCCATCTGGTTCAGAGCGGCGCCGCTCCTTTATGAAGACCCCCTATCCCTCTCACGTACCCCGTTCTTCAACAGCTGACTGGCTCAGGATCACTTCTAAACTGCTTCTCCTCACTTTTCAGATCATACACAACCTTGCTCCATCTTGTATCTCCCAGCTTGTCTACCATCTCAGTGCTCCGTTCCTCTGCCTCAGTCCTCCTGCTCGGCCCACCACCATGAGGAGACGAGCCCCTTCCTGTGAACTCTCTACCGACTGACCTTAGGAGCACTAAGTCTCTGTCACTTTTTAAATCTAGGCTAAAAACATGTCTTTAAGGCTGCCTACTCAGTGTAGCCTCTTGTTTTTAACTTGTTGGTTTGACTGGGTCCTGCTGCTACGTTTTTATCTGTAATTTGTCTGCATTTGTTCAGCGATCATGGGTTTTAGAAAGGCGCCTTAAATAAAATGTATTACTATTACTGATCAGATCCTTCAATGATTTATTAATAAACACACAGGCGTCTGTCTCCATCACTGTTTCTTCTTCACCACATGAGCACAGTCACATCTGCATCTGATGATGTCATCCTGCTCCAGCTGCAGCTGCAGCGCAGCGTCAGGGTAGAAGCACAGAGCAGCTCAGCTCACGTGAAGCTTCTCAGCAGTGATCATGGTGCTGCAGGCCTCATACCACCACAAACACATGGTGTACGGGCTGGATCCTTCAGACACGATCATTATTTAATTCTGCCATTCTGATGGCCTGGTATGACTCAAGAGTGTTTAAAGAAGAGAGCAAAGTGTGAAATGTTAATGCCTGTCTGAGAAAAGTGTATAAAGTGCAGTGAGGGGTTTTACAGCCTTCAAATATCTGTAATAATTGTAAAAATATAAAGCTGACTACTTTGCAGATTTCGCCTATTGCAGGTTATTTTATAACGTAACTGCTGTGATAGAATAGAATAGAATGACTTTATTGATCCACAGTGGGGAGATCCACTCGTCACAGCAGCGTACACACGAGAATAAAAAACAAGGAAATGACACACAAATTTCACATGATGACACAGAGACAATATAAATACAGATGTGAATTTACAGGCTGTACAAAAATGAACTGATATTAGAATATCAATATAAAAACAGAATGCTGAATTAACAAACTGTAGAGAAATGTAGCGATATGACCGTTACACAGACCCTACTGAGTTACATCAGAATGAAACTAAACAGTAGAGTCGTACTCATACATACATATATATATATACGTATGTATATATATATATATATGTATGTATGTATGTATATATATATGTATATGTATGTGTGTGTGTGTGTGTGTGTGTGTGTGTGTGTGTGTGTGTGTGTGTGTGTGTGTGTGTGTGTGTGTGTGTGTGTGTGATTTCTATGGCTGTACAGTCACTGATAAGGAGGAACCACTGAGTAATAAATATGGCTGATCTGTCCTCCTGCTGCTCATTTAAACGCTTTACATCTGTGTGTGTCGACTTTATGACATATTTACATTCTATACCTAACCAGGCGACGTAAATCGTCAGACTGCCTGGGGTCGACTGTATTTGTATCTGTTGTATATTTTCCCGACGGTCCGCGAAGGCAACACCCAGCGCCTCATGACGTCACATATTGACAGAAACCAGGAAGTGTGGAGTACCTGGAGATGTTGTCGTAGTTTAGCAGGTGGAGACAGGAAGATGTAGCGTTCGGGAGGTGGAGTGAGGAACAACATGGAGGCCGGTTGGGTTCGCGGGCTGCTCCTCGTCGCCCTGACGGTTCGGACTGTAGCGGACGGTGAGTTTCGGCCCGGGCCGGAGCTGACATGTTGTTAAAGAGAGCTGACATGTTGTTAGCATGTTGTTAAAGTGACCTGACTCATTCTACTGTGTTTAGGAGGATTTCCCTCTCATAACAGGTGGAAACCAAATCAGTGTCTGCTGACTGACTGACTGACTGACTGACTGACTGTTGTTGCTGCTTCGTTTTACAAAAACAACTCGTTTTCTGGTGTTTGACCTGGTTTTACTACAGGTTTAAATACAATGATTATTCTAATCCATTTATTCTAAGTTGTATTACAGTATTTGCCCCTTTTAGTATCAGACAAAGAAAATAAAACTTTGTTTTCTGGTGATGAGTTCATGATCTCTCCAGCCTGGCCCTGTGTGGAACAAGTCATTTCCACTAAATGTATTAACTGGTTTGGACACTCCTGGTGGCCACAGCTTGAGTTTTTAAGTTTCTTTTATTCGGTTTTATGTCAAGGGAACTGGTTTTAAACACAGGGCTCCCACAAGGCAGTGTTGTTTTCTGTCTACACTGATGACATCACTTCCAACAGGGAAAGAATGAGTCTTTTAAAATATGCAGATCGTGGTCCTGGTGGTCCAGGTGGACAGTATGGAGGCCCTAGCTCAGGATCAGCTCGCAGTGGAGGACCTGGTCACAGTTTTCAGTGAAAAATCACTTGACCTGAATATATTAAAGACAAAGGAGCTGTGCTGTGAGCAGAGACAGAACAGAAGCTACAACCTTTGGTCATTCAGGGAGAGCAGGTTGAACAGGTGGAGAGTTTTAAATATCTGGGACCCAGATAGACGCTCGCCTGTCCTTCCAAATACACTCAGATTCAACATACAAGAAAGCACTCCAGCGCCTCCATCTTCTCAGGAAACTAAGGGACCTTAATGTCAGGGAACACATTTTAATCCTGGTCTACCAGTCACTCATAGAATCCATTTTAACATTTAACATCATCAACATAACACCTGTAAACAAAAGAACACACTCTCACGGATCACAAATCAAGCCAGTAAAATAACTGGCTCATGACAAACCCCACTGTCCCACCTGTAGGAGCGCTCTGTGGTCAGGAGAGCCCCCCCGATCCCAGAGGAACATCTCATCCCCTCAATCCTGATTCAGCCTTCTCTCATCAGGCAGGAGATACAGAGTCCACTGGCCAAAAAGCAGTACATAAGAAATCATTCATTCCAACAGCAGTCACAGCCCTGGGGCGGCATTAGCTCAGTTAGTAGAGTGGCCGGTCTGGTAACCAGAGGGTCACCGGTTCAATCCCCAGCCCTGGCTGGGTTAGATTGTCGTTGTGTCCTTGGGCAAGACACTTCACCCACCTTGCCTGTGTGAATGTGAGTGTGACTGTGTGTGAATGTTGGTGGTGGTCAGAAGGGCCGATGGTCAGAATGGCAGCCTCTCTTCTGTCAGTCTGCCCCAGGGCAGCTGTGGCTACAGACGTCTGTCGTAGTTTACCACCACCGGTGAGAATGACTGTGTGAATGAATGATGCAACTCTGTAAAGCGTCTTTGAGTGACCTAGAAAAGCGCTATATAAAACTGATGCATTATTATTATTATTATGAACAGTCGAGGAATTCAAAAACCCAGAAATAATTTGACTGTTTTTATTTGTTTCTTTTTAGGTGGGTTTTACATGGTTTTAACTGTTTTTATTTGTTTCTTTTTAGGTGGGTTTTACATGGTTTTAACTGTTTTTATTTGTTTCTTTTTAGGTGGGTTTTACATGGTTTTAACTGTTTTTATTTGTTTCTTTTTAGGTGGGTTTTACATGGTTTTAACTGTTTTTATTTGTTTCTTTTTAGGTGGGTTTTACATGGTTTTAACAGTTTTTATGGTTTTTATGCGAGTGTGATGGATGATGATTGTCAAGCCTGTTGAAACACACATTTCTGTAACCGATTTTTGGTGTCAGACAAATAAAGTTCTATTCTATTCTTTATATAGTGCCTTTTGCAGGTACAGAAGACGTCACAAAGCTCTGGAAAAACAGGTCCAAACAGTATAAACCAAATGAAACGTATCAACTAGTTCACTGAGATCATCCTGGTTGAATCAGTCCTTTTTCAGCTGTTTACTGAACACCTCCACAGAGTCAGAAAAACAGATTCAAACTGTTCACAGTCATGGAGCTAGAGTCAGGTGAGGAACAGCCAGCAGGTTTTCTGACTGGGGTCAAAGGTTACATGAGGCGTGGGTGAACACAATGCTTTTAAACAGATTCTAACCTCTACAGCGATCCAGAGTAAAACCAGGTGATGAGGTCACCTGCTGGGTTTAGTCCAGAATCTGGCTGCTGCATTCTGATTGGCTGGAAGGTCTAAGCGGTTTGCAAACGTCTGTGAATACGTGTTTATGAAGTAGGTGTCTTTGGGGCCGTGCGTCATGTCCTTGCGCTGTTCATCGGAGCTGTGCTGTTCAGCGGAGGGTTACAGCTGCCCTTTGTCATAAAAGTAGTCCCGAGTTAAAAATTGTACCTGTAATTCCTTCGTGTTACTTTTTATTTTCCCTTGCAGTCGATATGTTTACTGAGGTCACTAGGCTGAATTATTATCACCATTTAGTGAGTTTTATGGACATTTTTTCTGGCAGTGCTATCTGGTACCATTCACTTACAGTGTTTGAGCTAAGCTAAAGCTAAAAGAGTACTGCCGGATCAGGAATACGGCTGGGCTGGTTACAGATAGTTTCTGCCCACTGATCTAACTCTGAGGAATATGGCAATAGACAAAAACTAACTAGGTGGTGGAGTATCCCTTTAAACTGGACATGACCTCATCAACCACAGTGTTTTCTGGCATACTGGGAGAGCCAGGGAAGTGTCTGCCCATGAAGTCTCTAACCCTAGATACCTAAAGAAGTCTGTGTTGGGTAAATTAAAATATGATAACAGTTGGGCAAACGAGGCCAGGACGCCATCCATAAAGAGGTCCTTCACAGAGACAAGTCCCCGCCCGTCTCTTCCACAGTGCAAATGTCTTATCCATGAGTGGGGGGGAGAATGTAGAGGAATTCCTTGAAACTTGACTTGCCGCTTCATTTGAGACCAGATTTTAAGGCACTTTTTAACTATAACATGTTTAGTTTATGATATGGGGGGTGTATTTAAAGGAAGGCACAGAAGAGAAAACAGAGAAGCAGTCTCACATGAAGCCTCCTCCACTGGCAGCCAGCTTGGTTTATTATCATTAGTATTACCCCAAAATAACATAGTGCGGATACTAACAAACCAATAATAGTACTGGAAATGTGGCAAAGTGAGACCACCTACATTTTTGCTTTTATGCAGGAGGTTCTTTCGCATTCTGTGAGGCTTTTTGTTCCATAGAAACTGTAAAATAGAGCTGTCGAGTGACTGAAAGAAACTTTTGGGAATAAACACTGGAATGCATTGGAAAAGGTAGAGAAATTTAGGCAGTACATTCATTTTAATGCAACTAATCCTACCTGCCAGAGAGAGAGGAAACATTGACCAGCGGTTTATATCCTGTGCTAATTGTTCCAGCAGAGGGTTAAAGTTGCTTTTAAAAAGCTTTGAAGACTCCTTAGTTATCTGAATTCCCAAATATTTAAAACTTTGTGAAGCTACTTTAAAAGGCAGAGTAGACTGAGTTGATGAGGAGAATCTCACTTTGATCAAAGTTAAGTTTGCAACCTGATAACTGGCTCAAGTTCTTCAGCAAGGATAAGACTGGGGGTATGGAGCTATCTGGATCTGAAACAAAAAGCAACAGATCATCTGCGTATAAACTTACTTTATGCTCTGAACCATACCTTGAGATGCCACTCATACTGCTAGATCTGATAGCTGCAGCCAAAGGCTCCGTAGCTATTGAGAACAAGAGAGGAGAGAGAGGGCAGACTTGCCGAGTTCCACAACCTAAGGTGAAATATTTAGAGAAATCATTGTTCGTACGGACCCGCGCTAAAGGTGAGGTATATAACAATTTGATCCAAGATATAAATATGGAGCCGAAACAAAGCGTTTTAAAGTATAAAATAAATAGGGCCACTCTACCCGATCAAAAGCCTTTTCAGCGTCCATCGATGTAACCATTTCTGGAGTGCTCGACAATGAGGGTGAATATAAAATATTTAATATATAATTGTCTAACATTATGGTATGAATGTCTGGTCTTTATAAAACCAGTTTGATCAGGATTAATTAATAAACACATTATGGACTCTAAACGCTTTGCCAATATTTTAGCCAGGATTTTAACATCAGCACACAGCAGAGACATTGGACGGTAACTAGTTTTCTACATGTGTTGCTTTTAAAGCAAAGCATTTGTAAAAACCCAACAACCGGAGCGGTCGCTGGAGACAGGTTTTTCTATGTTTTTAAATTACCGTAAGTCTTGAACTGTTTGCGCAATAGAAAAAATTTCATTGGTTTCTGAAAGCAGAGAAGCTGCGTTTTTCAGTGATATTAGTGTCTTTACAGTAATCCTCTGCGGGGTTTCCCTGCGGCTCTGGGAGTCCGAGGGTTTGTTGCAGGAAGAGAAAGTGAGTGAGTGAGACGGAGGTCGGCAGAATATTGATTTTATTGGACATTTTCGGTGGTTTTTGATCGTGTTTTCTATTGTTACTTACTTGTACTGTTTGCTGTGTTTTTTGTCTTTTTTCCAAAACTTTTGGTCGTTTCTAGTCGCGTTTTTCTCATTTTTTTGCCGTCTTTTTCCAAACGAGATGAGGAGGTTGCCAGCACAGGTCTGTGCCAGGCGTGGTCAAAGTCGAGGTCAGAGTCAAGTGCGTGGGCAGCGTTGTGAAGCTGGTGATGTCACTCGCAGCAGATCACCACATCGTCCAGTGGCCTGGAGAACTGAGGGACACCTGGTCTGGATCATGCTGTACCTCCACTTCCAAGGTTCAAACCAAAAGGAACTCCTGGTGTTCAAGCTCCTGTCACAGGTGCACAATCTCCAGATTATTTCATGATGACGTCTTGAAACTCTTGTGTGAAAATACAAACAAAAATGCTGCAAAAAATAAAAAATGGGAAAACATTTGCATGGAGGAAGATAACCCAAAAAACTTCAGAAATATTTGGGCTTGTTACTCTACATGTCAGACTTTTGGAGAAGGAAGACGATTTTTCATGTTCGTTTTCCTTCCACAGTCATGTCCAGAGACCGGTTTGTGGCCATCACCTCTAACCTTCACATCAGTGATCAGACAAAGATGCAGCCAGTGATCAGAAAAAGGGCACCGAGGATTATGACCCCCTTCACCGTGTCAGACCCCTCCCTCCTCGACATGATAAAGATTCGCTGCATGACTACCTACCACCCCAAACAGCACATTTCTGTTGAAGAGAGGATGGTCAAGAGTAGCCATCACGTAGTACATGAAAGCGAAGCCCACCAAGTGGGGGCTCAAATTTTTTGTGCTAGCTGATGTCAGTGGTTACACCATAGATTTCAAACTGTACACGGGGAAGTCAGAGGTTTCCTCGGGGAAAGGGCTCTCTTTTGATGTGGTTACATCTTTAGTGAACAAAGAGTACCTGGGATCGGGTTATATTCTCCATTGTGACATTTTCTACACCAGCCCAGCCCTCTTCCAGCACTTGAGAGAACAAGGATTTGGTGCATGTGGAACTTACAGGCAGGGCAGAGTGGGTGTTCTGGAGAAAAGGTCACCAAGAGGCTCCATCAGGTGGGTCAGAGACGTGACCTTTTATTTGTCAACTGGATGGACACTCGTGAGGTCTCAGTCTGTTCCACTGTCCACCCCGTTTACACAGTGTTACGCTGGGGGAATAAAAATGAAGACGGCCATTTTGAGAGGGTCCTGTCCCCAGACCAACAGCTGTAACAGTACAATAAGTACATGGGGGGAGTGGACACCTCGGACCAAATGCTGGGAACAAAATCTGTCCACCACAAAACCAGAAGATGGAACATGACAGTCTTCCAGCATCTTCTGGACATCGCTGTGACAAACGGCTTCATCCTCCACAAAGAAATGTGCATCAGCAGAAGCACAAGACTCACCAGGACTTCCAGGAGGAGCTTGCTGCAGAGCTCTTAGAAGGTCGTTTGGATGCCATGCCTGAGCCCCCCAGGCAAAACCACTTTCCTGTTCCAACGAGCACTGCAGAGATGGGAAAGTCACAGAGGGCAAGTACGGGAAGAAAGCTGTGTGCAAAAGAAGCACTGCTTGGATGTGCCAGCAGTGCAATGTAGGCTTCTGCTTACAACTTGAGAGGATTTCAATCCTCCCAGGATTTGGAGTTCCATCAGGGACCAAAAACGCCTGGACTTTTTCTAGAAAAAAGAGACTAAAGTCTCATTTCCATTGCAGGGTTTGGTGCAGGTCGGGTTCTCGGAGTCCGGTACGGGTCCGCTATTTCAGTTGAGCGTTTCCTTCAGCTGTCAGATCCTCACTTGGCAGGCGGGGTTAATCGTCACATCATAACAGCGCTGTCCTTAACTTTCCTATATGGGGCTTTTAATTTCTCCAGCCTGGCCCGACAGCCTGCCTGAACCCTTCAGCTGCATCCTGTGAAACTTTTTTATAAACTCTTTAATTTTTTTTACCGATCCATCTAGCTCATCCTGAACGCAGCTGATCGCTAAATCAGACCTCTGCTGACAGACCCGAGGAGGTGGGTCTGGATCAGTGAATCCCTCGCGGTCTGTGGCTGGACCGGCCGGGTCCAGCGTTACAGGACGGATTGGTTTTATCTTAATTAAATAACTTCTCACTATAGTAATAATAAAATAACGGCACTCCCGGGTTTGTTTTGCTCGTCACCAGCAGTGATCAGTCTGACGCCACAGCTCCGCCCTAACCGTACCGCTCCATTCTCCTATGGACACACAGCTGAGGAGGACCGTGAATGGAGCGGTCCGGTTTGGTTGTATGGACCGGTTTTAAAATGGCAATACCAAACCCAGCAGTGGAAACGAGGCTAAAAAGCCAAAGCAGGAAATCTGTAAGGCGTCAAATAGTGGATTGGTTGTAGAGTTCTACAACCCCCCCAAGGTGCTTCACAACACAACTGTCACCCATTCCCACACATTGTATGAATGCTCTCTTCTTTTGAATGTTTAAGTTATAAAAATGTTGAATTTCCACATTTACAATTTGTAAAAATTCCATTGACCCCCCC
>SSNR01000266.1:725729-740668 GCA_006937965.1 Callopanchax toddi | reverse complement strand
TATGTGTATATATATGTATATGTTTATATATATGTATATATACACAATCCAATCGTTCGGTCCGAACGATAGGATTGGCTGAAGTTTTTAGAGAACTACGGGACAACTACTTTATTGATTTCTTTCATTTTTTTTAACTCTCCACAATCTATTTATGCCTATACTATGTTGGAACGTTGTTAAGAGGCTTTAAAAAACGTTAAAAGCTACATTGTTTACCTGGCTACTGAGTATGGCTTTAGTGGACTCTGGAGGGAGGGGGAGGAAGGACATAAACTGACCAATGAGAGGACCCAGCACAGCAGACTCCGGCCCTGCCTCCATAGTCTCAAAAGTCAGCATCAGAAACAGAGAGCAGAAATAAGAACTGTGCACAGTGAAAGAGCCGATAGCAGTGTTACGAACCCGTCTAGGAATGAGGTTGCAATAACCCAACCACAAAGAGGAGAACAATACTCGCTTGGCTGTGACGTTAAAAAAAAAGATGTATTTACAAAACAAAGATTTTTACAGTATTTACAACAAAAGTGGGGGGAGAAGGGAACGTATAAGGTGCCAGAAATCAAAGAAATAAAGCCAACAAAACCAGTCCTGACTCCTGACTATCTCTATTCTAGGATTGAAATCAATTAAACAAAACCTTCTTAACTTCTCTATAAACTGGAGGGAGTAAAACCTGACATGTGGTGGCACTCTGCTTACCTAGTGTTTCTAGACACATAAACTACATGTACAGGGTCCCCCGGTCCTACCTGTCCTCCAACCTCCTCACCATGTACCTGGTTGTCTCTGGCTCTGAGCAGGGACTGCAGGCACAATCAGCAGTGACTCAAAATAAGAATAAACTAACGTATAAGATCAACGATTTACAAATGCTCTGACTATTCAGACTCTAACCGAGTTCCTCTCCATATCACAACATGTAACTCTGAATCACTGTCCAGCATACTTCTGCAGCAGGTAGGCCTTCCTCTGCAATGATTGGTCCACACAGCACTCAGCAACCAATAGGAAGAACAGGGGAGGAACAATCAGGCCACTCTAACCAGGCACACCTGAGGAGCATAATGTAATTAGTGATGACATCACACACAGAGCCTGACATCGGTCAGGCTCTGTGTGTGATGTATCACACACAGTGTGTTATTGTGTGTTTCAATAAAGTTTGTTTTTATAAAAAAGTCCACCACAAAAACTGCTGTCCTGATGCGTTCAATTGTGCTAGGAACTCGGAAATTCTGCCTTCCGAGTAGGAAGATGTAGATGTAACATTTGAAACTCCAGGCTGTAGGTGAGCTGCATCTGTGTTTAGTAGTCATCTGTTTTTGTAGAGGGCTGGAAAAACGACCGTTTTCGAGGATATCGCCATACTGGAATCCCAAGCTGCGCAGCTTCTCAGCTGATGAGTGTGGGCTTTATCCAGTGATGTTTCAGAGGCGATCGATACATCAATTACATTTTTTTATTCTGCCGTTCTGACGGCCTGGTACCAAATGGATCTGTACTTCAACAGTTATTACTCTTAACTCATTTCAACTTGCACCAAACAAAAATTATGCTAGCAAAAACTTTTAATCGAAACAACAGGATAGTCCTTAAATCAACTTCTACGTTTAATTTTGATTCATCCTACCTTCATTCAGTAGAGCTGCCGTTTTCTCATGGCTGATGAGTTCAGTCTCTCAGAAGGAGATCTTTCCACTCAACTTTGACCACAGGCTCGGATCAGACTGGAGCTGACAACACAGTTTTTCAGAACCATGGACAGCACACCTACGTTCAAAAAACCGTAGATCGACGACGAACTCCGACTCTTTCATCTCTGTTTTTGTTAAATCCAGGGGTGGTTTCACCTTCTCACAGTCCAAAAACTTACAACTATGGAGCTAGAATTGGGACATCAGTTGTGTACTTGTAACTCGAGTTTTGTACTTGACACTTACATTTTGTGTTTGTAACTTTTAGTTTTGTACTTGTAACTTTTAGTTTTGTATTTGTAACTTTTAGTTTTGTATTTGTAACTTTTAGTTTTGTGTTTGTAACTTTAAGTTTTGTGTTTGTAACTTTTAGTTTTGTATTTGTAACTTTTAGTTTTGTGTTTGTAACTTTTAGTTTTGTGTTTGTAACTTTTAGTTTGTGTTTGTAACTTTTAGTTTTGTGTTGTAACTTTTAGTTTTGTGTTTGTAACTTTTAGTTTTGTACTTGTAACTTTTAGTTTTGTATTTGTAACTTTTAGTTTTGTACTTGTAACTTTTAGTTTTGTATTTGTAACTTTTAGTTTTGTATTTGTAACTTTTAGTTTTGTATTTGTAACTTTTAGTTTTGTACTTGTAACTTTTAGTTTTGTATTTGTAACTTTTAGCTTTGTGTTTGTAACTTTTAGTTTTGTGTTTGTAACTTTTAGTTTTGTGTTTGTAACTTTTAGTTTTGTGTTTGTAACTTTTAGTTTTGTATTTGTAACTTTTAGTTTTGTATTTGTAACTTTTAGTTTTGTATTTGTAACTTTTAGTTTTGTACTTGTAACTTTTAGTTTTGTATTTGTAACTTTTAGTTTTGTATTTGTAACTTTTAGTTTTGTGTTTGTAACTTTTAGTTTTGTGTTTGTAACTTTTAGTTTTGTGTTTGTAACTTTTAGTTTTGTATTTGTAACTTTTAGTTTTGTACTTGTAACTTTTAGTTTTGTATTTGTAACTTTTAGTTTTGTATTTGTAACTTTATTTTTGTATTTGTAACTTTTAGTTTTGTATTTGTAACTTTTTGTTTTGTACTTGTAACTTTTAGTTTTGTATTTGTAACTTTTTGCTTTGTGTTTGTAACTTTTAGTTTTGTGTTTGTAACTTTTAGTTTTGTGTTCGTAACTTTTAGTTTTGTGTTTGTAACTTTTAGTTTTGTATTTGTACCTTTTAGTTTTGTATTTGTAACTTTTAATTTTGTATTTGTAACTTTTAGTTTTGTATTTGTAACTTTTAGGTTTGTATTTGTAACTTTTAGGTTTGTGTTTGTAACTTTTAGTTTTGTGTTCGTAACTTTTAGTTTTGTGTTTGTAACTTTTAGTTTTGTGTTTGTAACTTTTAGTTTTGTGTTTGTAACTTTTAGTTTTGTATTTGTAACTTTTAGTTTTGTATTTGTAACTTTTAGTTTTGTATTTGTAACTTTTAGTTTTGTGTTTGTAACTTTTTGTTTTGTGTTTGTAACTTTTTGTTTTGTTTTTGTAACTTTTAGTTTTGTATTTGTAACTTTTAGTTTTGTACTTGTAACTTTTAGTTTTGTACTTGTAACTTTTAGTTTTGTACTTGTAACTTTTAGTTTTGTATTTGTAACTTTTAGTTTTGTATTTGTAACTTTTAGGTTTGTGTTTGTAACTTTTAGTTATGTGTTTGTAACTTTTAGTTTTGTGTTTGTAACTTTTAGTTTTGTACTTGTAACTTTTAGTTTTGTACTTGTAACTTAGTTCTTTGACTTGCACACATTTTTAAAAATACAAGTTTTAAATTATATGTTCAAATTGCAGGTTTTTAAACACGCACAACATTATGAGGTACACACAAAACCTTTTTTTTTACCAAATATGGCTTGCCTAGAAGAACCAATGAGTAGCTGATTTTGACCAACCATCATGTTTCTTAAATTTATTTCCAGTCATGGAAAGAGGGAGGCAGTGCTCTGTGCAGTGCTCACAACCAAACTTGATTACGTTCGCTCCTTACCAGTAGGTGCTGGTGAAGGTGCTTCACTGGGCATACTGGGTTAAACAGCACTCTGTATAGGATGGGAAAGTATGAGTGCAAATTGTGGTTACTGTGGGTGAGGAAACAGTAGAACATGTCCTGCTTTTTTGTGATGAATATGAGACTGGAAGGAGGGGTTTGCAGGTTGCAGTGCAGGATGTGGGAAGGGAATGGTCTTTGGTGGGTATTCTGGGCACAGAAGGGGAGGAAGAGGGTTTAGTTAGGACAAGGAGGGCACTATTACACTTTATAAAACAGACACGAATGTGGTGGAGGATATCGGCCCAGAGTGCGGTCAATGTGTCCGGTAAATTAAAGTATCTCCACTCACCGGGAAATTGTGTCCTGTCAGGACTGAAACCCCTCGGTGGACTTTCCGTCTGCTCCTCTACCTCCACACCGAGAAGAAGCGCTGACAGTCGGGCGTTTTTTTTTCCTTGGTTTCCCCGACGTCGGCTCTCCTACCTACCGGTCTGTGCATGCAGCAGTTCCGACCAAGGACAGCTAGTGGTTGTAGAGGATGGAGGGTCTTGTAGGGGGGGGCACGTGGGAGGTCCAGCTGACAGCTCTACTCTTCTATTCACCTGAGTGTCCAAAACATATGGCTGCAGGTCAGATGATACAACTACAAAGTCTATCATTGACCTACAACCTGGTTGCCAAGGTACCAACTATACTGATACCACAGTGACCTTTTAGTGATTCAGACTGGAGACGAGAGCTGCTGATTGCAGGACCTACTTTAATTTAACTCACTCCCTGTGGTCTGAGTTTTATTTTGTCAGTCTTTTCAAGGGTCCTGTCCTTTTTAATCAGTGCCAACTTTATTGATTAGATATTTTTTGGCAAGGTGGCAGGAATGTAATTACCTTCAAAGATTGCTAGACCTTTAATAATTTTAATGTATTCATTTTTTTCAGGGTTTCCCATCCTGCTCCTATTTCTTCCAGCCTCAGCTGTCAATCAGGAGAGCGGTGGACACTCCCGTTCTACAGGAGGGCTTCATTATTACACAGACTGCAGCCCCTGACAGACCTGCACGCCTTAAGTAATTAATGCCTTCATGTTCTCATCCCAATACATGCTTAGTACTTTGCAGTGGACACAATGAACAGAACTGTTTGTGTTTCAGGTTTTATGTTCCAGAGTTTTCCTCCGCACTCTCAGTGTTGGTGGCTGACTGCTCATCGGGGGAGGCAGTAGAAAGTGAGAACTGTTCACTGATCATCAGACTTGGTTCTGCATCCCTGCAGCAGGACCCTGTCAGGGTAAACTGCTCAGGGATCAGCTGCTCTGCTTCCCTGTTTAACCCTCCATGGGACACTTGGTTACGAATAGTTGTGGAGAGCAGCCAAGTCAACCGTACTGTAACCTTTAAAGTTGTCTCCAACTACACAGGTGAACACAGAAAGTCTTCACACACCACATCTGCTTTATAATGTGCTTCATGTGTCTTCTACTCTGTGTGTCTCAGTGGATTGTAAGCCAAAAAGTGTTGGCCTTAAAGCAGATGATGACTTCGCTAAGTTCTGTGGCAACATCAGCCCCACTAATTCAACAAGCAACAGCTCCGTGGCTTCAGATACAGTCGCTGCTAGCAGCAGTTCTTCAGCTTTGTCCACACAGCTGCTGGCATCAGCATGTGTGTGGACCATCCCTGTGCTGTATGAGGAGCTGGACGTTCTGTCCTTCCGCTTCACACCTATCGGCGGACCCAACATCAGCATCACCGATACACACCCAACAATGCTCACCTACCCGCTGCACACGCAGGCTTCAGGGGGAACACTCAACCTGCACCTCACACTCAACTCTGTGAGTAATGCTGACCCACTGAATCACATGCAGCTTGGTCAGAGAACCACCCAGTCAAGCATTATGAACTTTTCTTTTTGTAGACTAATGCTACCATTGGGAACAGCAGCAGTGTGGTGGCTTGTTTTTCTCCCTGGGCTCCGGTTCTTAAACTAAACCACTCCCAGCCCTGTCGCACAGGTAAACGACCTAAGTTTAACATTTCATCTTCATTGTCTCTGTGAACAGCAGTCATTCTTTTCTGCATGGTTTCTACAGAGCACTATTACAACTAGAAGTGCTGAATACAGCCAGTCAGGTTTAGATTCATTCTTTGATATATCTTTGCTACATAACCTTCTATGTTGTAATAATTAAGATGTAAACATTTTGAATTATGCGTGAAATTTAAATTACCTAAAAAGCTTGAGTAAATATTGATTCACATTTATTAGATTTCTTTTTGAGGGGTGTTGAGGTGATGTTTCATCATCAGTCTAACAGTAAGTTTAGATGGAGCATTCCTAATTTAACTGTAAATTAAAGCAGACACAACAGTGCATGCTAGGGATGAGCGAGTAATGCATTATCCGTACCGGATACTCGTCTGAAACGAGCATTTGGCTCACCCCTACTGCATGCACACAACAACTTTCTTCTCTCACCAAATTACAACCTCCCAGGAACACCCAGCTGTGGCGGCCCGTCCATAGGGGGCGCTAGGGTGCCGCCCCACCAGTCCAAGAGGAAGAAGAAGAGGATAGAATCACAAAATATAAAAAACAAACATGAAAATAAAACGAAACAATCCATCCGTTATATATACAATAAGTACTGCCTATAATCTGCATTTAGGTGTAGTTTTAAAATGTTCTCTCACTAGTTTTACCAGACCAAAGGTCGAGTGGCGTACTTCCTGTTTCTTTGGGGTCCACTGCGCATGTCCTGGGCGCTCTCAGCTTTACCAACAGCTTTGTTCTCTGTTACTGACGCACTGGAACCAGCCTTTAGTCAAAGTATAGGAGACCTGAAGGGCGCTGAATCTAGCGTCTGTGTCATGCGCACAACGGCAGAAGGCTCAGACTGAGAGGACGGTGACCCGGAAGTTCTTGGATTTACAATGGAGGAAACAAAATGGATATTTATTCAAAGAATCCTTCTTGGCAGCTTGTGATAACATAGCTGATTGATTCTATTTGTCCTGATTTAATGAACTCGATGGTGAGTGACTTCATTTGTTTCTTTCTTTTTGTTATTAACAATATATCTGTCGTGGATTTTCCCATTCAAAAACCCCATAGGCGTAGCTAGCCGCGGCTAGCTGTTCTAAGTCCTGATGAGTGAATTTAGACCTTAAATAGCGACATGTTTTTGTTCTAGTTGTGGCTGAATGTTAGAGAAACACTGATACTGTTGATTGAATATGTTGGTTCATGTAGTTTAGCCGTTTTGAGGAGGTTTTTATTACTTTTCCTTAAATCATTATGGCTTCCTGAGGGAGTTTTGTGTGAGTGGGTTTGATGGGACTCATCAGTGGATGTGACTTTATTTTGTTGTTAATTCACTTCAGTTGTTGAGCTGATTGTCATGACTTGGTTAGTGGTTGTTGTCTGAATTGTAACATTAATGATCTGACTGTTAGTTAGAGATGGATTGATGTGTTTGTGGTGTCAGTAGAAAGCTGATTGTGAATATTAAGTTGTGTTTCTGACCTTGTGTAGGTCAGGCTGGTTTTACCTTGAAACTCTTACTTCTGTTGTGACCACATTGTGGTTACTCCTCCTTGAACCGTCACCTTATCGTGGTGGAGGAGTTTGAGTGTCCCAACGATCCTAGGAGCTATGTTGTCTGGGGCACTTTGTTCCCCTGGTAGGGTCTCCCATGACAAATTGGTCCTAGGGGAGGGGTGAGACGAAGAGCGGTTCAGAAGACCTTTCATGGTTACAAGATCAACGAGTTCGAGTACCCGGCCCGGAGGGTTATCCGGTTCCCGCCCTGGAGCCAGGCCTGGGGTTGGGGCCCGTGAGCGAGCGCCTGGTGGCCGGGCTTTCGCCCATGGGGCCCGGCCGGGCCCAGCCCGAACCGGATACATGGGCTCATCCAACTGTGGACCCACCACCTGAAGGAGCATGAAGGGTCTGGTGCATTGTGGATCGGATGGCAGACCAAGGCAGGAGCTTTGGCGGTCCGATCTCCGGACAGGAAAACTGGCTATCGGGACATGGAACGTCACCTCTCTGGCGGGGAAGGAGCTGGAGCTTGTGGAAGAGGCTGAGCGATACCGGCTAGATATAGTCGGGCTCACCTCGACACATAGTGTTGGCTCTGGAACCCGAGTCCTGGAGAGGGGTTGGACTCTCTTCTTTGCTGGAGTTGCTCCGGGTGAGAGGCGGAGGGCTGGGAGGGGGGGCTTTCTGTTAGCCCCAAGACTCTCTGCCTGTATGTTGGGGTTTTCTCTGGGGGATGAAAGGGCAGCTTCCCTGCGCCTTCGGGTTGGGGAACGTGTCCTGACTGTTGTTTGTGCTTATGCACCAAATAGCAGCTCAGAGTACCCACCCTTTTTGGAGTCTCTGGGACGAGTGCTGGATAGCGCTCCGACAGGGGACTCCATAGTCCTGCTGGGGGACTTCAACGCTCACGTGGGCAATGACAGCGTGACCTGGAGGGGCGTGATTGGGAGGAACGGCCCGCCCAATCTGAACTCGAGTGGTGTTCTGTTTTTGGACTTCTGTTCAAGTTGCAGTTTGGCCATAACGAACACCATGTTGGAACATAAGGAGGCCCACCGGTACACCTGGTACCAGGGCAGCCTAGGTTACAGGTCGATGATTGACTTTGTTGATTGAGTTTACGATTGTGGGGATCTATGGTTTGAAGCGCCTCCGGTGTTCTGTTCTGCTCGTCTTCACCCTCGTCCCAGCCTTGCAGCCTCGTACCTCCTCCTCAGCTCGACCAGGATCTGATGCCGTAGTCTGGTCTGTGCTGTGTTCCTCAGTTCAAGCAGCGCTTCTCTCGAATAAACTAGAGAACTGGTTCCCGCTGAAGTTTTTAAAAATGAGGTATCCATTGGATACATATTATTATTCACACATAGTAAAAAATAGTAAATAGAAAATAATTTAAAAAGGCTATAAAAGTGTCTGTGCTACAGAGCTACTAGAAAGGCTGCTGACTCGTTAGCGCCATCTTGGCTCGTCTTAAATATCGTGTTAAATATGTTGTACTGTTAGTATTGGTAATTTATTAGCCCAGACTTTTTTTGTTGTTGCAGGAAAATATCATTGTCATGATTGTCTTCTCCACCTACAGCTCTGTTTGGAGGATACAGTCTCAGTGTGAATGTCAGTTCTCCTAAAGCTGTGATCAGACTGCCTTTCCCTCAGTCCACAACCTGGTACCTGACTCTGCAGCTCACCTGCAACAGGTACACACATTCACACTGCTGTGGTGTGTTGTGTCTTTTATTTCTCCAGTCCTCTTTGATTTTTGCATTCTGCTGCTTTGGTATAAAAACGTGGACATTTCATCCTTGAGACTAGAAAGTTAGTTTTTCTAACAACAACAATGTGTGTGGGTTATGTTTCCTGCAGCAGTGCTTGTGGTAACACATCCTTGGTGTCTGTGGTCCCAGAGGTGTCTATCAGCGCCTGTGTGGATGACTGTGGGTCGTATGGTGAATGTCGCTTGCTGAGGTCCTACAGCTACCTGTACGCTGCCTGCGTCTGCACGGCTGGTACGACACACATTCACACTTAATTCAAATGTGACCCTTCTGTAAGAGGAGTGTTTGTGGTCATGTGCTGCTTTGTTTCTGTTTCAAGTTTTGTTTTGTCTTTTTTTCTTGCTAAGTTGTTTGATTTACAGTGCCTTTATGTCACTACACTTTTGTATTTTTAAAGCTCATTTACACTGTTGGTAACAGGTGAGAGACAGATTATTCATTTCAATATGGGATGAGCTTTGTTTCAAAAGGATCAAACAAAAAATACAGTCACACACAAAATATATCCAAGTAAAGCAACCGAAAAGAACATTTAAGAAGCAGAAGTTTGAAATTCAAAAGCAAGAAATCTCTCTAAAAACAAATTCATAACTAAGTATTTATGTTTCTAAATGTGTACTTCTTAACTGTTCATATTTTATTGCTTTGACACATCTTTATGGTTCTCACTTTACTCTGCTTCTTTCAGACTATTTAGGCTTTTATTTTGAAGGGCATGTATTGGTTCTGCCGACAGCTCTTTGCTTTTGTTGTGAGAACCGGGGAGATTTCCTGGTGTCCTGGCCAATAATCTGTCTCGCTCAGTGATTGTGATGGTCAGGACATTCTTGATAGATAAATAAATAAACAGTTCATCAGGCGGCTCATCAGAGTGTCTGCCCTCCTGAAGCTGGAAAGTCACAGCAGAGCTGGGCCACAAAGACAGCCCTCCTCTCTTTGTATCAGTCTGTCAAAGCGCTGCACTCCCCTTCCCCTCCCACTGCCCACACGCACGAGAGTGCACGTGTTGCCACAGGAAATTATTTTATTTCACCAGGTACATTTCATTGAGATTAAGAACATTTGTTGAGCAGAGCCAATGAATTATAAAATTCTCCATGACTAAATGTGAACAGCTGGAATATTATGGATGGCTTTTGGATTTTTCCTTCCAAAGATGGAGAAGGGAGCAGTGTCTGGACCTGGACCAGCTCCTGGACCAGCTGTAGTGAGGACTCAGAGCGGGAACCTTCAGCTACTATTTAAGGAGGATACAACTTTAGACAAATCTAGGAGTGACATTATTTTATTTTATTTTTTAAGACCTGAGTACTGAGGGGGCATTCTGAAAAGCATTAGCATTAGCAGCATTGTGTTTGAGAGAGAATTGTCCTTTCTCTTTCATAGAATGGCAGGAGTTCAGCAGGGCCTTAAAGCCATACTCAGTATCCAGGTAAACAGTGTAGCTTTTAACGTTTTTTTAAAGCCTCTTAACAACGTTCTAATATAGTATAGCCATAAATACATTGTGGAGATAAAAAAAACCCGAAAGAAATCAATAAAGTAGTTGTCCCGCAGTTCTCTAAAAATTTGAGCCAATCCTATCGTTCAGACCGAATGATAGGATTGGACAATCCAGCTGTCTGTCTGCCGCATTTCCTCACTGCTTGGATTGGCATTAATCCGCCCGGACACATTTTCCATCTGAACATCCCGGAAGTGAAAGGAGGACAGTATTAGCCGGTGGTCAGTGATTCCATTTTAAGATAAAAATACCAGAGTCCCCCCAAAAAACACCTTTTCAGCTAGCAGAAAACTAAAAACGTTTGGAGGTGAAAAGAGGAAAAGCTGGGGGAACGTTTCTACGGCTGGAGTTAGACTCTGCTTTGTTATCATCGCAAAACGGGGTCCCATGTCCGCGGGAGGCTGGTGTACCGATTATACCCGACGTATTTTCCGGACTATAAGTCGCTCCGGAGTATACGTCGCACCAGCCCAAAAATGCATAATATAGAAGAAAAAAACGCATAAAGTCGCATGTTTGGAGGAAATTTTATTTTACAAAATCTGAGACCAAGAACTGGTATTTCACAATAGGCCCGTTTCCACTGTCGGAACTTTGGGGTAATTTTACCGGAACTTTGAGGCGCGCGACCATTTCCATTATGCGGGGAATTTCGAGAGGGCCGTCTTCAGGGACATTTCAGGGACCAACGGAGTCCCTGATCAGGGGCAGGTACTCGGTTCGGCCCAAGAGATTCCCGGAGTGGGAAATGTGGTTAACTCGTGCTGATTGGTTGTGGGACGAAGGAAAATGATGAAAGCATACCGCACCGAGATAAATGACCTGTGTGTTGTTGTCAGAGCTTTCAAAATGACCGTGTCTTCGAGGTTGGATTAGTTCGTCATCAAGTATACTCATCCTTCTGTTCAGCACTCCCATCACTATAGATAAAAACAGAGAAATACGCCGCAACCATCGCTTCTTCGTCCATTGTTTATTTATTTATTATTCTCCACTTCCTTGTCTGTTGGCGCCTTTACGCTTGTCAGTGACGTCGATGCTGACGTCTTACAAAAGTTCCGGAAAGATGGGGGCTGTAATGGAGACACAACAGCTGAGAGGACCGAGCCACAGGAATGTCCCGGTCACTTTCCCCTCACAGAAATTACCCCGAAGTTCTGATAGGGGAAACGAGGCTCATATTAGCTGTTTTCATTAAACAATGCTGGCAATTTGCCGTGAAGCTGAGGCGGTATCTGGGAGCCTTGGTCGTTCATAAGGGTTCAGACCACGCCGGTAATGTTGTGCAATCATGTGCTTTAAACAAAAGATTACTCACTGGCGGTATGGGGCGGTCTTCACGCTGTCGACGTGCAGGGTGATTTCAGAGACGTGAGACAGAAGTTCCCTTAGTAAGCAGACCGGAGACTTCTGCCGGATCTCGGCGTCGCTCCAGTTCGTATCTCCACTGAGTGTGTAACAGCTTTCTGGTGTTTACCTGATTTTTAAATACTTTTTCCAGTCGGGGGTCGGCTCACCTTTGCTACGTTATTAGCAACACCTCCCTCTGTTGCACCAAGGCGTGATCTTCATTCACAAGGCTGTCATTACGGTAATACTACCAAGCCTGGCGGCTGATTGGTACACAGGCCTATAGCGCCATCTAGCGGTTTTAGGTGTGAAAGTGACAAACATGTGAAATTATATACTTCGGTATATAAGTCGCAGTATCAGCCAAACTATGAAAAAAAGTGCGACTTATAGTCTGGAAAATATGGTACTTTAGACTGGAGTTATTTTTAAACCAGATGTTTGAAAACCCTGTACTAGGGGAGTGTGAGTTTGGTCCACATAGCCGGCAGCAAGTTGGACCTGTTCCCAGTCAGGGTTGGACTCTGCCAGTAAGGGGGCAACAGATCCATATATATATATATATATATGTGCGTGTGTGTGTGTGTGTATTTCTGCTACAAGATAACATAGTTAGAACACTACAAATGTTTTGTTTATTTACACAATCTTAACTTTTTTAGTATTATTTTTGAGTTCTTTGGGCAGCCATGTTTTTGAGCATGCAAGGCATTGTGGGATAATGACGTGGTTAGGTTTTTGGTTTAGAGATAGAAATACTTATTTATGGATTAGTTTTTGTTGAGAGAGAGAGAATGTTTTGCTTTTGAATTTCACACTTTTGGGTTCTAAAATGTTCTTCTGGGTTGCTTTAATTGGAGACATTTTGTGTGTGACTATTTCTTGGTTGGTCATTTTGGCACAAAGCTCCTCCCACATTTCAGCCTGTGTGATTTTGTAATTACCCTGCAGAGAGACCATAAATGTAAAGTCTGTCTGTATGCCGACTGTATGTAAGTTGATTTCTTCGGATGTCTGTAGGCTGGAGGGGTTGGGGCTGCACCGACAGCTCATTGGCCCAGTCTTATGAACGCCAGATGACAGCCACCCTGCTGCTCACACTCAGTAACCTGTTTTTCCTTCCTGCGATCGTGGTGGCTGTCAAATGCTCCTATCTCACCGAGGCCTCCATCTACATTTTCACTATGTTTTTCTCCACGGTAAAACACATTGCTACGTACTTACACCAGTGCACGAAGGTGGACTTTTACTTATCCTTAACTTGTGTGTCTCATTTTGTAGTTCTACCATGCTTGTGACCAGCCAGGTGTAGCAGTTCTGTGTATAATGGACTATGATGCCCTTCAGTACTGTGACTTCCTGGGGTCAGTCTGTTCCATCTGGGTCACCATTCTGTGCATGGCTCGTGTCACAGATGTAATTAAATACGTAAGAGATGTGTCTTTCCTTTTCTATCATAATGTTTCCCCATTTTGATTTCATCTCCAAACAATCCTAAAAGCCAGTTATTGATAAAAAATATATAATTATTTTGTAACATTCTGCATGGTCTGACATGGTCTTCCGCTCTGAACGACATACACTTCCAACCCATTTCAAAGGCTAAACACACATTCGTCCTGTGGTGATTTAAAACGTCACTACCAGTAGATGGCTGAATGTTTGGGGGGGAGCCGTGGTCCGTTGGTTTCAAAACATGCTCTCTTGCTGAAATCCTCCACAGTGCTGCTTTAAATGCAGGGTGAACATAGTCTCTTGTTAGGTGAGTATCAGACGTGGATATTTGGTGCTCATCTGGTAATCGTTTCCATGTGTGTGTGTGCTGCGACCCAAACGTCAGAACTGAGTCAGTTCAGATGGCATAGAGAGAGAGAAAACACTTGTCCTAAATATAAAGCACTTTTTAAACCCTCTGCTTGTGACCGAGTGTTCCCTCTGAAGACCTCGGGCCGGGTTCGGGCTCATTTGAGGTTCAGGTGAACTCTTGGGGCTGTTGAAGCACTTCTTTATGAAGGCGCCACTGTGACGCCGTCAGACAGGGCGCTACACCAGGTTACAGACACACGATTCCCCTCCCCCTTCCTCTCTCTCTCCTCTGATCGAACCCAACGCAACTATTAATTTAAATATTAGACCCTAAACATCCCAACGGTTCAGGTCAGTTGAAAATGAGAACTCTAAATAAAAACACAAATTTCAATTTGAACACAAGAGCCGCATGAAGCCAGGCAAAGAGGATGTAGAGCAGGGGTAGTCAACATGCCAAAGGTCCAGATCAGCATCCACGACCTGGTCCTCGGTCCGGGGCAGCGCCACCTTAACCTATATACATATACATATATATATATATATATGTATATATAATTACTAGTGCTGTCAAATTTAACGCGTTAACTGCGACGATTAATTTGGAAGACATAACGCGTTTAAAAAAAATAACGCATTTAACGCAACTTGTGTTTGAAGCCAGGCGGAGCGCTTGTCAGCATCAGATTTCCTACAGCTCCTTGACGCAGCCCGTGTCCTTCCTCCAGCCCGCTCCTCAGATCTCATCAGGTCACTCTCTTCACTGGTCTCTACCCGGTAGCGGAACTCAACTCTCCGCTCCTTCCACCGTGAAAACCGAAAGTAATCGGCGGTGAAACTGGACGGTCTCTAGCCTTTAAGGTTTATTCCTGCTCCTTTCTCGCCGTACGGTCCGGTTCAGTTCAGCAGGGAGCGGGTGTTACGGCTCCAGTCCCGGTCTGACACCGAGGTCCGAGCGGACGGAGGTGTCAGTTCGGCTCGGTACGAACCCAGACCCTACCCCTATCTGAAAAGTAAAACCAGTACCGGACCGAGGCGATCCCATTCCCACACTAGTCTTTAAACAACAGAGACCTGAGTGACTCGGACCCCTCATTGAAAACGAGGCAGACCGTGGGTCAGTTTGAACACTGCAAAAAATGATTCTCTCATAGTGTTTCCACATGTTGGAAATCTTTTATTATTATTTTAAAACAACACCCTTCTGAAATTGTACATAAAATAAACAAATAGATTCATAAAGTACTGTATTTAG
>SSNR01000266.1:705244-721560 GCA_006937965.1 Callopanchax toddi | reverse complement strand
AGGAGGAACTCTACACTGTCACATAGCAGGTCAAGAGGTTCTGTAAAGGTGCAAATAGTGAGTGTGCAACAAGACCATGAAACATTTGTGTATGGTAGATTTTTACAACCAGGTATTGATTTCTCACAGTACGACCCTTCAAAGCTACTCAGTACCTTCAATGAGACACTTTACATTTATTTCAAGTTACGACTATATTGTCACTGGGGCTACAGACTTCATGCTTACCTTCAACAGGAAACTCTAGTGTGGATCGAAACTTGTTCTAATAGAAGTGATTGATGATAAGGTGCTGCAGCAGTGAAAACCAGAGCATCACAACCTTCAGGTTAATAAAGGTACCGTATTTTCCGGACTATAAGTCGCTCCAGAGTATACGTTGCACCAGCCCAAAAATGCATAATAAAGAAGAAAAAAAACACAAAGTAACATTTTTGGAGGGAATTTTATTTTACAAAATCCGAGACCAAGAGCTGGTACTTCACATTATTAGCTGTTTTCATAAAACAATTTGCCGTGAAGCTGAGGCGGTATCTGGGAGCCTTGGTCGTTCATAAGGGTTCAGACCGCGCCGGTAATGTTGTGCAATCATGTGCTTTAAACAAAAGATTACTCACTGGCGGTATGGGGCGGTCTTCACGCTGTCGACGTGCAGGGTGATTTCAGAGACGTGAGACAGAAGTTCCCTTAGTAAGCAGACCGGAGACTTCTGCTGCTGCTCATAACGCCAGAAGCACCCGGATCTCGGCGTCGCTCCAGTTCGTATCTCCACTGAGTGTGTAACAGCTTTCTGGTGTTTACCTGATTTTTAAATACTTTTTCCAGTCGGGGGTCGGCTCACCTTTGCTACGTTATTAGCAACACCTCCCTCTGTTGCACCAAGGCGTGATCTTCATTCACAAGGCTGTCATTACGGTAATACTACCAAGCCTGGCGGCTGATTGGTACACAGGCCTATAGCGCCATCTAGCGGTTTTAGGTGTGAAAGTGACAAACATGTGAAATTCTATACTTTGGTATATAAGTCGCAGTATCAGCCAAACTATGAAAAAAAGTGCGACTTATAGTCTGGAAAATATTCAGACCTTCTTAGGTCACCAAGAAGTCTGTCAGGCTGGTAACCATGGTAGCTAACAGAATAAACAAAGGACATATTGTTTCTGATTAAACTGCCTTTGTGTTTTCTCTGATGACATCCCAGATGGTTCAATTAGGTTTAAAAAATAATTCAAGAACAAGAATCGATCAACTTGGACAAGTCACAAAGTGTCAACATTAAGTCAAGTCGACAGCTGGCCGACACTGTTGTGTGATACTTTGGAAAACTGACCTGTTTGTCATTTTTGATGAAAACTGACTGTTAGGCATCACAAGTGATTTTATCCTGCATTTTTTTCCAGTTTTTGTCAAACTTCAAATTGGTCATTTCTCAGTAAACTGCTTGAAAAATGTGTTTTTACTCATATTAACAGTTTTCTTTCATTGAACAACATCTTTGATATGAACCAGTCTGGTTTTCAGTGTAACCACGGCACAGAGACGCTCTAATGAAGGTCGTTAATGACCTAAATATTAATACAGACTCCAGGACAGTATCTGTCCCTGTCCTTCTGGACCTTAGTGCTGCTTTTGAAACGGTTGACCCCCAGACAGGTTTGAACACTGGGTTGGTCTCTCTGGTCCTGTTCTGAAGTATGTTCAAACATACATTAGAGTCGTTTGTATCCATTGGGGGATTTCGTTCTAACAAAGTAGGGGTTACTAGTGTCGTACCTCAAGGTTCAGTTCTTGGTCCTCTGCTTTATATATTTACTTATATTCACATTAATTCAGAGACTCAATGTAAACTATCATGTTTGTGCAGATGATTTACAGTTGTACATGTCATTATCCTCACAGCTCCCCTTATACGATGCATGAAGGATATGAATGCATGGATGTCACAAAACGTTACATTTAAACCCAGATCAAACAGAAGTCCTTGTATTTGGAGACAGAAGGTTGCAGCTATCTCAGCTCTCTGTCTTCAGTGTAAACATGAAGCACATAACCTTGGTGTCATTTTAGACGGTGGCCTGGGTTTTAAACTCATCAGTCATGTTACCAAAGTAGCTTTCTACTATTTACAAACCAGGGGCGCAGCAGTAAAGGGGGAAAGTTAGGAGGATTTTCAGGGTCCATGACTGTCAGGGGCCCAAAAAAGTTTCTAATTTAAATTTTTTTTAAAGTTCAAAATTCATTAGATTTTTCTTTGGACATTAAAGAAAACCATTTTGTTTGTTAAAGCCGTTTTAATTTATTCAAACCAGTCTAGCCATCAAATGAATGATTATAACCCTACGTTTAGGGTTTAATATAGTTTGGTTGAAGTCAGGGGGTCTTGCTGGACGAAACCTCTGAACTCCAAGTCACTGAAGACATCATCCTGTTTGACTCGATTCACTCGGACCCAATGACCTTCGGAGCCAGGTCTTCACAAACCTCCCCATCTTCGACCCCTGCTAATTTGACATCTGGACTGAGGCAGAAATCCACAGTTTCATTTTCAAAACCACGGCCTTCAACTGGGTCGACTGAAGCTCGCATCCATTCAAGGCGCCGCGCAAGGTTTGTAAAGGGAACCGCATTTGTGTGGCTGTGATCTCCAAGAGTTTGTTGTTCATTGTTCATAACTGGTTATATTAAACCCCAACAATTTATTAAGAATGTTATCCTACATTTGAGTTCATCTTCATTACATCCTCCAAATTACAGCAGTTGAAATAATGACTTTTAGCACTCATATCTCATTCTGCAAACTCCATTCATTAATCTTAATATTTTATCCACTAGTGTTTGTATTAATCAATATTTCACTTAAGCCTCCACTGGTTGACACGTCTCTGCACAATTGCGTGGTCATCGGGGCAGTTCCTGTGGAGTGGCAGACCGGGGTGGTGGTTCCCATTTTTAAGAAGGGGGACCAGAGGGTGTGTTCCAACTACAGGGGGATCACACTCCTCAGCCTCCCTGGAAAGGTCTACTCCAGGGTCCTGGAGAGGAGGGTCCGGTCGATGGTTGAACCTCAGATAGAAGAGGAGCAATGTGGTTTTGGTCCTGGTCCTGGAACTGTGGACCAGCTCTTTACCCTCGCTAGGGTGATGGAGGGGTCATGGGAGTTTGTCCAACCAGTCCACATGTGTTTTGTGGATCTGGAGAAGGCTTATGACCGTGTCCCCAGGGACACCTTGTGGGGGGCGCTCCAGGAGTACAGGGTGGATGGTCTTTTGTTAAGGGCCATTCAGTCCCTGTACCAGAGGAGTGCGAGTCTGGTCCTCATAGCCGGCAGTAAGTCAGACCTGTTCCCAGTGAGGGTTGGACTCCGCCAGGGCTGCCCTTTGTCTCCGGTCCTGTTCAGAACCTTTATGGACAGGATTTCTAGGAGCAGCCGTGGTGTGGAGGGGGTGGAGTTTGGTGACAGGAGAATCTCGTCTCTGCTTTTTGCGGATGATGTGGTCCTCCTAGCTTCATCAGGCTCTGACCATCAGCTCTTACTGGTGTAGCGTTATAAACTCTATTTATATGGTTTATAATTGGCACACACTTCTGTGAGATTATTAAAGGTCCCATGACATCGGTTTCCATGTTTTCTGACTTATCTATCATGTTGCAACGTTGAGTTCTCACCTTAAACCTGCCAGAAAGAGCAAAAAACGGCGTCCATCTGTCTCCTAGTCCAGCCAGTGAGAAGCTCTTCCAGATTTCAGACCCAGGTTTCAAACAGTTTTTTTCACTCCAGCCCGCTATGAGGTCATAGTGATCCGGACTTGCTTATATGGTAAATTCTCCTCCCACATGCACGTTCACGACAACTGGAGCGAGGCAGTGCCGCCGCCATTGCCCATAGACCGTGTAGTGTTTAGTTTCAGTTTCGTTTCTCTTTCACGTGACAGCACTGCCCCCTGCTGCAGCAGAAGTGTCAGGCTGCCAAATAAGGAGAAACCCAGCAGAACCGGAAGGCGGCGCTTTCTTCTGATCTCTGAGTTGCTCGTTAGGAAATAATTACAGCGTATTTTGAGTTCTAATGGTGCAACGCTAATCTAGAGGCATCAAAGATTACACCTGTTTAATTTAAAGTGATTTAAATATGGAGTCACAGGCACTTTAAGTTAGTTTTTGTTGGTTTTACGCTGACCTGGTTTGGCTCAGCTACCTTGACTAAAAAATGGTTTCACAGGAACTCTAGGTTCAATTCTGATGTCACAGTGAGTAGATTATGTATTTAATATTGACAATAGAAATCTTGAGTCATAGAATGAGACTTCATGATTTTATTAAGAAAGACGGACGGCAGTTATCACAGATAAGAAAGAGGTAGTTAGCAGGTAGTCAGCATTAAGTCATTCACGATGGTAAGGTGTTCTGAATTGAATCTTAAATAAGTTTAATAATCTGAGTCTCATAATGGTTTAGGAGACTAAGGATTTTACTTAATTTAGATTAATAATAATGATGCATCAGTTTTATATAGCGCTTTTCAGGTCACTCAAAGACGCTTTACAGAGTTGCATCATTCATTCACACAGTCATTCTCACCGGTGGTGGTAAACTACGACAGACGTCTGTAGCCACAGCTGCCCTGGGGCAGACTGACAGAAGAGAGGCTGCCATTCTGACCATCGGCCCTTCTGACCACCACCAACATTCACACACAGTCACACTCACATTCACACAGTAAGGGTTCTAATAGAGGGGTACTAGTTACGGATGGATCAGTTACTAGTTTGAGTGAGCTAAAGTAGTTAGCTTTTATCAAGCAGGCCTTTAAGCTTTACCAGGATTGTGGTACTTAGCTGCGTTCCATGGATCATCACCGCTGGGGTCGGATGAGACAGCGCGGAGGTGGTGTTCCCTCCTCGGTCAGGATCAGACGGCTGCGGGGGTCGAGGACCGCCGGAGGCCACGGTGTTGTCCGGGGATACGAAGCTTAGAGGACCCATCTCTGGCAGGGAGCATCGAGGGCTGGCATTCCCATAACGGAGCGTCAGACTGAAGGTGTCTGACCTCAGAGGGATGCTGGGTTCAACGGCTCAGACGGGCTGATGGAACCGTCTCACGGTGAGCCGGCAACTAGCGTCAGCTGTGTAGAGGTTGACAGCTGAGCGTGTGGTCTGGTTAGTGTCGGGACCAGAACAGCTCTGACAGCTTCCGGGGTCGGAAGTAAAAGGAGTCGTAAAGGGGACGTGGCAATGAATGAGGAGTTATTAATGTCACGTGACTCAGATCACTAACTCTTATTGGTTAGGAAGTAATATATGATTTAACCTTTTAGCAAAGTATGTATGTGAAATAATACTGAAGCAAGATCAACATTCATTAATACTGGGAGAAAATGCATTAATCACATTAAGACATTTTAAAACAGTTTAATTAAGAGTAATGACGTTTAGAAGGAGACGTCTGGAAGTCTTTGAGTTATTATTAACTAAAGAGTGAAAACCAGTGGAGTCTTCCGGAAAACGTCCTTGATCTGGGAATGTTAATCCAGGTTAATTAATAACAGAGTCATTTTATTCCAAGTTATTGGGAAAAAGATGGTTATTATTTGTGATGATCCTAGAGGTCAGAATTCAGAGGATATAACGTATTTCTTTACGTTACACTGGGGAGGTTCACAGCCGAGTGTGAAGCGGCTGGGATGAGGATCAGCACCTCCAAGTCTGAGGCCATGGTTCTCTGTCGGAAAAAGGTGGATTGCCAACTCCAGGTAAGGAGAGAGGTCCTGCCTCAAGTGGAGGAGTTCAAGTATTTTGTTGACGAGTGAGGGAAGGAGGGAGATCAACAGGCGGATTGGGGCAGCGTCTGCAGTGATGGACGCTGAACCGGTCTGTTGTGGTGAAGAAGGAGCTGAGCCAGAAAGCAAGGCTCTCAATTTACCGATCGATCTACCTCCCAATCCTCACCTGGTCATGAGCTTTGGGTAATGACCGAAAGAACGAGATCGCGGATACAAGCGGCCGAAATGAGTTTTCTCCGCAGGGTGGCCGGGCTCAGCCTTAGGGGTAGGGTGAGGAGCTCGGACATTCAGGAGAGACTCGGAGTAGAACCGCAGCTCCTCCATGTAGAGAGGAGCCAGTTGAGGTGGTTCAGGCTTCTTGTTAGGATGCCTCCTGGACGCCTCCCCAGGGAGGTGTTTTGGGCATGTCCTGCTGGCAGGAGGCCCCCGGGTCGACCCAGGACACGCTGGAGAAAAAACATCTTCAGGTTGTCCTGGGAACACCTGTGCGTCCCAGCTGAGGAGCTGGTGGACTTGGCCAGGGAGAGGATGCCCTGGAATGCCCGATTTGGGATGCTGCCCCCGTAACCCGGACCTGGATAAGCGAAGGAAGGCGAGGTGAGGCCTCCATTAAATAATTTATCATTTCCATAATTCTGAAGCTGGTTAAAGCCATCTAGTATCTGTCACCCGGGCAATGCTAGAGTTGCAAGGCTCATGCTGCACTAGGGACGTTCTACCTGTACAGGTGGGGAGCAAGTGCCTGAATCTGGAGGACAGAGACACTGAGAGGACAGCTTGTTCAAAGTTCTTTTAATTAATTAAAACTGGACTAAAAACTGAAATCCCAGTCTAAAAACAATACTAAAATGTTTTTTTTAAATAAAAACTCAATTAAAAGTCCATAAAATGGCTAAAGGCGTATTTAAGTTGTTAAAGTGATAATATGCAACTTTTTCATATTTTTAAATCTTTTCCTTGAGCCAGTCTGTGCTAATCTGACTCTTTACAGAGTTAATGAAAAGTCACTTAGCCACATCTGGTGATTACACGATTGCAAGATCTCCGTCACGGTACCCAGGAAGTCACGTGTCTCACGAGGGTTAGGCTAACCCAAAGTGGCTAGCTGTTATGCTAGCTCTGGAGTGTTTTTAGCTCATGATTCCTGATTTTTTCCCATCTCTCCCTGCTTGAACACAGCTGATTTCTTTGAAGGAGTAAATAACCGCTCCTGTAGAAAGCTATGAAGGCTGAGGAGACATTTCAACAGGTAGATTTAGGCGTTAGAAGCTGAAACAATATGCTAACTTGTGTAATGCAGTGATTTAAAACGGACACCAGAGGGAGCCCAAAACAAGCAAAACTGCATATTATCACTTTAAAACCAGTTCAGGCCCACTGGGGCTGTAGCCAGGTTCCTCCCTGGTGGATGTCGTCACCCAGAGGAGATCAAAGGAGGGTGGCGGGTGTCCGCGTCCCGCCATCTGTTAAAGCTGCACCCGTCAGGCCAGCCTCTTACCCACAACCACATATTAACTAAAATAAACATGTGTTTGGTTTAATTTTCATTTTTAAAAGTTTTTTAATCTGATTAAACAAATTTTCAAGGAAGTTCAAAGAGTCAAATGTAGGCTGATAAAATGGGAAACAAACAGAAATGACTAGACAGAAAAAGTAGACTGCGGACAGAAAATGATGTTGGCCCAAAAAACATCTGAAAAATGAATTTGTTGTTTTTTGCCATTAGCTCTTCAAAATAAAAATGTAATGTTATTAACACTTTTAGATGTATGAAACTGGAGGTCTTTTATTCTTGTAACAGACTGTGAGAACCTTCCATAGAGGGTCGCAGGGAGCTGGAGCCTAACTCCAGCAGTCGAGAGGCGGGGACACCCCGAACAGGTCACCAGTCCAACGCAGGGCCCCATAGAGACAAACAACCAGTCACACTCACACTTAGGAAAAATTTAGTCACCAACTGACCTAACCCGCACTTCTTTGGCCTGTGGGAGGAGACTGAGTACCCGGGGAAACCCAGGCATGCATGGGGAAAACATTCATGTTCTGGTGGGTTTGACTCCATGCTTAGCATCCACTGCCTGATTGCTGCTAGCGCGGCTGCTAGCGCTTTAAACTACAACAAAGTGAGCTGGTTCAGCTCTCTACTGTCTGTCTCTCTATAGTTGCAGTCCGTATGACAGAAAAAGCAAACACAGATTTTATTTTATTGAGCAACAGTATCTGATCTGAACCGGATGATGTGTAGGATCTGTGTACACTGCGCTGCCGGTGGCGGTAGCTTCAGCGTGCATCGGACGCAACTGACGGCTAAATGCAGAACGTGTCTCTCATTAGAAGGGCGGGGGGGAGAGCTGTCCCGTGGCCGTGATCTAACAGCAACGACTCCGCGTTTAATCGGTAGATTATCCCATAGTTTAGCTGCTATGTCCTCGTTTTTACGAGGCGCATTAAATGCACCATCAGTAAAATCTACGGGAGCCCAGTAGGCAGGTGGTACGCAGCCGCAGTTAGAAAACCTGTAGGTGAGATGAGCAGCATTAAGTGAATCTGGAGGATTTCTGCTCTGTTAGTCAGTATAGAGACACTATGTTGGAGTTATTTACACACTGCACAGAGTTAATGCTGGAAGTGTTTATTAGAGTAGGTTTATATATAATATATATATATATAAAACTTTTTTCTGAATACATGGTGGGCGGCCTGCGGGCTTCTCTACCACTGGGCGTAGCAGGTCCTCTGGGGGAAACCTGCTGTTGCTTTAGACTCATTTATTTCTATTCTCTGGCTCTTAACTCTGTTAACTCCGTTTAAATGACCTCCTGTTGTTTCACATCTTTGTCTTTAACCTTTTCCAGTGTGTCGTCGTGTTTTTAGTTCTATTTGTCATGTTATTCATTTTGTTCTGTTTTTACATGTTGTGCACTGTACAGCACTTTGGTCAGCATTGGTTGTTCTTAAGGTGCTTTATAAATAAAGTTTTGTGTTATGTTAGACCGATCAAACAAGCATTCATGGGTATTTCAGTCGACACTTTGTCAGAGGTAAGTTTATTTTATAAAATATGCAAAAAATAAATGAATGACAAGTCATATGATAAGTGTCAGCTTTCGTTACCGCCCCCACAACTAGCTCCTCATTTTCATCTCTCCAGTTATCGCATGTCATTGTAAAGCTTATCCACTCTTTTAGAATATGTAAATCACTCAGAAATGCCCATTAGGAGACTTCTGGGTTTTCCATGGTCACAAATATTTACACCGAACTTTTACAGACTGAAATAAAAAAGTTTGAACAAAGAATATATCTAGTCATAGTCATGTGCTGCAAAGAAAATACTCAACCAAGTTTTCATCCAATGCTTTAGTTGTCAGAGTGAAACCGTTAAGCTCCAGGATGTTTATCTGTGACCTTTGACCATCAAATGTACTAATGGAGGTCAGTTCTGTACAGCAACACACACACACACACACTAGTGCATTCTGACATCACCTCGTTCTACATATCAGAGGATTAAAATAATCTGCCCACCCACTCTGTGACGAAACTGTGTGTGTGTGTGTGTGTGTGTGTGTGTGTGTGTGTGTGTGTGTGTGTGTGTGTCCTTACCATAAACCAGCTACAGACTTCTGACTAACTCATCCAGATTCTCTCTGTCGATGAAGCTGCATTGGCTTCAGGTTTAGAATCCACTACAAGATCCTTGTCCTGACCTGGAGAGTCCTGCATGGACAGACAGACTCCTGCCTACATCACTGCTTTTCTAAAACCTTACACTCCCTCCAGGTCCCTCAGGTCCTCTGACCAAGGTCTGCTCTCAGTCCCCAAAACCAGACTGAGAACCAAAGGAGACAGAGACTTTTATCTGTAGCTCCAGGACTCTTCCACTCTCTCTGAGGTCTGTGGACTCAGTGGACTCATTTAAGAAGAAGTTAAAAACTCATCTGTTTAAATCTGTCTTTGTTTAAGTTTGTTTTATTTGTGTTCTGTTTTTTTTATTATTCCTACTCATTTATTCAAATCTGTTAATTTTTTTTAACTGTTTTCTCATTTTAAGCACTTTGTGATCTACAGCTCCTTCTCAAAAACTGATCATATAGTGATATGAAACCCAACATTCCTGTCTCATAAAATGAGCATATTTCATCCGACCAATAAAAGAAAAGTGTTTTTAATACAAAACAAGTCAACCTTCAGATAATGATGTTCAGTTCTCACTCAGCACTTGGTGGGAATCCTTTATCAGAAATGACTGCTTCAATGCGGCGTGGCATGGAGGCGATCAGCCTGTGGCACTGCTGAGGTGTTCTGGAGGCCCAGGATGCTTCGATAGCGGCCTTAAGCTCATCCAGAGCGTTGGGTCTGGCGTCTCTCAACTTTCTCTTCACAATATCCACAGATTGTCTCTGGGGTTCAGGTCAGGAGAGTACCACAGTAATACCATGGTCAGTAAACCAGTGACCAGTGGTTTGGGCACTGGGAGCAGGTGCCAGGTCGTGCTGAAAAATGAAATCTTCATCTCCATAAAGCTTTTCAGCAGATGGAAGCATGAAGTGCTCCAACATCTCCTGCTAGCTAGCTGCATTGACCCTGCTGACCCTTGATAAAACACAGTGGACCAACACCAGCAGCTGACATGGCGCCCAGACCATCACTGACTGTGGGGACTTGACACTGGACTTCAGGCGTTTCCCTCTCCCCAGTCTTCCTCCAGACTCTGGAACCTTGATTTATGAATGACTTTGGACCACTGAGCACCAGTCCAGTGCTGCTTCTCTGTAGCCCAGGTCCGCCGCTTCTGCCGCTGTTTCAGTTCACTGCTTCCGCAGGTCCCCCGAGGTCTGGAATCGGTCCTTCTCCACAATCTTCCTCAGGGTCCGGTCACCTCTTCTCGCTGTGCAGCGTTTTCTGACACACTTTTTCCTTCCACAGACTTCCCACTGAGCTGCCTTGATACAGCGCTCTGGGAACAGCCTATTCCTTCAGACATGTCTTTCTGTGTCTTACCCTCTTGCTTGAGGGTGTCAGTGATGTCCTTCTGGACAGCAGTCAGGTCGGCAGTCTGACCCATGATTGTGGTTTTGAGTAATGAACCTGGCTGGGAGTTTTTAAAAGCCTCAGGAATCTTTTGCAGGTGTTTAGAGTGAATGAGTTGATTCAGATGATTAGGTTCAGAGCTCGTTTAGACTGAGGACCTTTTCATCATATGATCATTTTATGAGACAGGAGTTTTGGGTTTTCATGAGCTGTACGCCACAATCATCAATATTAAAACAATAAAAGGGCTTGGACTACTTCAGCTGTGTGTAATGAATCTAAAATATATGAAAGTCTAATGTTTATCAGAACATTACAGAAAATAATCAACTTTATCATAATATGCTCAGTTTTTGAGGACCTGTATTTGTGATTGGGTCCAGGAGTCTCCCCAGACCTTAATCTCATTGAAGACTTGTGGTCTCAAGAGGTGGGTGGACTGATGATGAAGAATATACTCCCACTGATTGATAGCATATCAGTGTGAACTGCAGAGGTCTAGAAAAAGAGAAACCAACACTGAGACTGACTATTGTTTAAACTTGATGTAACTGTTAATAAAAGCTTTGAAATGCTACCTCTATAAACAGAAACATCTGACAAAACAATGAGGCAGAAAACCAACAGATTGTCCCTCAGCTTCCTGATTCCGCTTCTTCAATTCTGGATGCAAAAAGTCTGATTCCTTAGAAACGATAAAGAATAAGTTGAAGACTTTTACTGTAACATAAGTGACAACAGAAACAAGCAAAGCTCTTTATTACCAACACATCACAGTTTCTCGTCTCGTCTCGTCTTCTTCCGCTTATCCGGGTCGCGGGGGCAGCATCCCAATTAGGGAGTTCCAGACGGTCTTCTCCCCAGCCACTTCTACCAGCTCCTCCGGCAGGATCCCAAGGTGCTCCAGGGCCAAACCAGAGATAGATTTTCTCCAGCGTGTCCTGGGTCGACCCGGGGGCCTCCTGCCGGCAGGACATGCCTGAAACACCTCCCTGGGGAGGCGTCCAGGGGGCATCCTAACAAGATGCCTGAACCACCTCAGCTGGCTCCTTTCAACATGGAGGAGCAGCGGTTCTACTCCGAGTCTCTCCCGGATGTCCGAGCTCCTCACCCTATCCCTAAGGCTGAGCCCGGCCACCCTGCGGAGAAAACTCATTTCAGCCGCTTGTATCCGCGATCTCGTTCTTTCGGTCATTACCCAAAGCTCATGACCAGGTGAGGATTGGGAGGTAGATCGATCGGTAAATCGAGAGCCTTGCTTTCCGGCTCAGCTCCTTCTTCACCACAACAGACCGGTTCAGTGTCCATCACTGCAGACGCTGCCCCAATCCGCCTGTCCATCTCCCGCTCCCTCCTTCCCTCACTCGTGAACAAGACCCCGAGATACTTGAACTCCTCCACTTGAGGCAGGACCTCTCTCCCGACCTGGAGTTGGCAAGCCACCCTTTTCCGACCAAGAACCATGGCCTCAGACTTGGAGGTGCTGATCCTCCCCAGCAAGAGCTGAAGGTCAGAGCCTGATGAAGCTAGGAGGACCACATCATCTGCAAAAAGCAGAGACGAGATTCTCCTGTCACCAAACTCAACACCCTCCACACCACGGCTGCTCTTAGAAATCCTGTCCATAAAGGTTCTGAACAGGACCGGAGACAAAGGGCAGCCCTGGCGGAGTCCAACCCTCACTGGGAACAGGTCCGACTTACTGCCGGCTATGAGGACCAGACTCACACTCCTCTGGTACAGGGACTGAATGGCCCTTAACAAAAGACCATCCACCCCGTACTCCTGGAGCGCCCCCCACAGGGTGTCCCTGGGGACACGGTCATAAGCCTTCTCCAAATCCACAAAACACATGTGGATTGGTTGGGCAAACTCCCATGACCCCTCCATCACCCTAGCGAGGGTAAAGAGCTGGTCCACAGTTCCAGGACCAGGACCAAAACCACATTGCTCCTCTTCTATCTGAGGTTCAACTATCGACCGGACCCTCCTCTCCAGTACCCTGGAGTAGACCTTTCCAGGGAGGCTGAGGAGTTTGATCCCCCTATAGTTGGAACACACCCTCTGGTCCCCCTTCTTAAAAATGGGAACCACCACCCCGGTCTGCCACTCCACAGGAACTGCCCCCGATGACCACGCAATGTTGCAGAGACGTGTCAGCCACGACAGACCTACAACATCCATCGCCTTGAGATACCCAGGTCGGATCTCATCCACCCCCGGGGCTCCGCCACTGCGTAGTTGTTTGACTACCTCAGAGACTTCTGCCCCAGAGATTGGACAGTCCGTCCCCAGGTCTCCCAGCTCTGGTTCCTCATAGGAATGCGCGTCGGTGGGATTGAGGAGCTCCTCAAAGTATTCCTTCCACCGCCTGACTATAGCCCCAGTTGACATCAGCAGCTCCCCGTCCCCACTGTAAACAGTGTGAGCAAGTTGCCGCCTTCCTCCCCTGAGGCGCCGGATGGTTTGCCAGAACCTTTTTGGAGCCGACCGATAGTCTTTCTCCATGGTCTCACCAAACTCCTCCCACGCCCAAGATTTTGCCTCAGAGACTGCCACTGCTGCACCCCGCTTGGCCCGCCGGTACCTGTCTGCTGCCTCTGGAGACCCACAGACCAGCCACGCCCTGTAGGCCTCCTTCTTCAGCCTGACGGCTCCCCTAACCTCTGGTGTTCACCAGCGGGTACGGGGGTTTCCGCCACGATTGGCACCGGCTACCTTGCGACCACAGCTAGCAACAGCCGCCTCAACAATCGCAGAGCGGAACAAGGCCCATTCGGACTCAATGTCCCCCACTGCTCTCGGGACGCGGTCAAAGCTCTGCTGGAGGTGGGAGTCGAAGACCATCTTGACAGGCTCTTCTGCCAGGCGTTCCCAGCAGACCCTCACTATACGTTTGGGTCTACCAGGTCTGCCATCTGATCCAACTCACCACCAGGTGGTGATCAGCTGACAGCTCCGCTCCTCTCTTCACCCGAGTGTCCAAAACATACGGTCTCAGGTCAGATGATACAACTATAAAGTCAATCATCGACCTGTAACCTAGGCTGCCCTGGTACCAGGTGTACCGGTGGGCATCCTTATGTTCCAACATGGTGTTCGTTATGGCCAAACTGCGACTTGCACAGAAGTCCAAAAACAGAACACCACTCGAGTTCAGATTGGGCGGGCCGTTCCTCCCAATCACGCCCCTCCAGGTCACGCTGTCATTGCCCACGTGAGCATTGAAGTCTCCCAGCAGGACTATGGAGTCCCCAGTAGGAGCGCTATCCAGCACTCGTCCCAGGGACTCCAAAAAGGGTGGGTACTCTGAACTGCTATTTGGTGCATAAGCACAAACAACAGACAGGACCCGTTCCCCAACCCGAAGGCGCAGGGAAGCTGCCCTTTCGTCCCCCAGAGAAAACCCCAACATACAGGCAGAGAGTCTTGGGGCTAACAGAAAGCCCCCCCTCCCAGCCCTCCGCCTCTCACCCGGAGCAACTCCAGCAAAGAAAAGTGTCCAACCCCTCTCCAGGACTTGGGTTCCAGAGCCAACGCTATGTGTCGAGGTGAGCCCGACTATATCTAGCCGGTATCGCTCAGCCTCTTCCACAAGCTCCAGCTCCTTCCCTGCCAGAGAGGTGACGTTCCATGTCCCAATAGCCAGTTTTCCTGTCCGGGGATCGGACCGCCAAAGCTCCCACCTCGGTCTGCCACCTGATCCACATTGCACCTGACCCTTCATGCTCCTCCTGCAGGTGGTGGGCCCACAGTTGGATGAACCCATGTATCCGGTTCGGGCTGGACCCGGCCGGGCCCCATGGGCGAAAGCCCGGCCACCAGGCGCTCGCTCACGGGCCCCAACCCCAGGCCTGGCTCCAGGGTGGGACCCCGGTAACCCTCTGGGCCGGGTACACTGGCTCGATGATTGGACTTGCATGAAGAGTCTTTTGAACCGTTCTTTGTCTCACCCCTCACCTAGGACCACTTTGCCATGGGTGACCCTACCAGGGGCACAAGTGCTGGTAGGGTCACCCATGGCAACAACACATCACAGTTCAATACCTAAAATTAAATGCTGCTATTTTTAGTCAAAGTGAACTCCTCACACCCACCCGAGGTTTAATCATAGCCACAACGAAGTGCCAAGTTCAGATTAAAACAAATACAAGTTACAATAAAAACCTGAATATTTAAAAAGAAGACAACATTTAGGTTGAGATGTATGCAGGTAGGTGTTTTCAACATGAGGAGCTGATGACACACACAACACGACACGACTGCTGATGGGATGAAAACATGCTCGACCAAGACTCAGAAGAACAGTGAGGAGATTTGTGACCAGCTGGGGCTGATTTCTCTCCGGATGTCTTCACTAACCAGGCTTTCACTAGAACGGTTTATTCTATTATCTGATAGGTTTAGAGAGAAAGGAACAGCTGTTTGAGACGCAGAAGTAAAACTAAAAGTCTCTCCTCCTCAGTGAGATGAGGTTCTACCTCCTGTTCTCTGTCTACGTTAAAAGCTTGGTGGAGTCACAGTCAGGGAGAAAGGCAGAAGTGAAATATGTGGATGGTTGCTGTGGCTGATGGAGGTTGACAGAGATCTGCTTCAGACATGGGCAACAGCTGCAGCGTTGGTCCCTGCTCGCCCTGCCCCCCTGGCACACTCGTCTTCCTCCATTCCCTGGGTAGCGGTCTGAGCGGGGGAGGGGCTGGAGTGTCGTTGGCGCCTCATGAAGGGGAACACGCTGCCCGAGCAGAGAGAGAGAACGGTAAAGAAAGTGATACCAAAGACTTTTACAAGGAGAGCTCTGTGGGAACAATTCATATCCAACCTGGTGTAAATAGTTCTTGAAAAAACCTCAGTTTAGAAAAACATAAATAAAAATTCTGACAGGACCGATGAGCTAACAGCTAGTCCAAGTGGGGTTATTTCCAAAAAGAGGTGTTGCTCTGTAAAAGCAACTCTGATCTCTGACCTTTCACTGTGGTTAATGAGTAGACTTTAAAACACTGAGCATTATGGGGTATTTACACAGTTCTGGTTATTTGTGAGCAGCAGCTAGCTGTAGCACTTCCTGTGCAGTCTGACTCTGGAGGACTTCCATGAAGGAATCAACAGACAGTTTGGTCTTGGCCCTACTTTATAGGCGCTATAGGTAATCTGCTAAATAAATTGGCTTAAAACATTGTTTTTAATGCCTTTTAACAAAATTCTAACAGAGTATAGCTATAAATATAATGTGACAATTTAAAAAAATAAATCAATAAGGTGGTTGTCCCACAGTTCTCTAATAACCTCAGCCAATCAGACGTTTCAGACTGAAAGCAATGACTGGACAATTCGGCTGTCTGTCTCTGTCTCTCTGAAGCGCCTCACTTCCTCACTGCTTGAATCCTCCATTAATGCTGCTGGAGCGTTTTTCATTTCACCACAAGAGGGCAACATCTGATTGTAAGAAAAGCCTATTTCAAAGGTTGTTGTAATGTCACTATTTCGCCACAAGAGGGCAACATCTGAT
>SSNR01000266.1:694028-705234 GCA_006937965.1 Callopanchax toddi | reverse complement strand
AAACCCCAACATACAGGCAGAGAGTCTTGGGGCTAACAGAAAGCCCCCCCTCCCAGCCCTCCGCCTCTCACCCGGAGCAACTCCAGCAAAGAAAAGTGTCCAACCCCTCTCCAGGACTTGGGTTCCAGAGCCAACGCTATGTGTCGAGGTGAGCCCGACTATATCTAGCCGGTATCGCTCAGCCTCTTCCACAAGCTCCAGCTCCTTCCCTGCCAGAGAGGTGACGTTCCATGTCCCAATAGCCAGTTTTCCTGTCCGGGGATCGGACCGCCAAAGCTCCCACCTCGGTCTGCCACCTGATCCACATTGCACCTGACCCTTCATGCTCCTCCTGCAGGTGGTGGGCCCACAGTTGGATGAACCCATGTATCCGGTTCGGGCTGGACCCGGCCGGGCCCCATGGGCGAAAGCCCGGCCACCAGGCGCTCGCTCACGGGCCCCAACCCCAGGCCTGGCTCCAGGGTGGGACCCCGGTAACCCTCTGGGCCGGGTACACTGGCTCGATGATTGGACTTGCATGAAGAGTCTTTTGAACCGTTCTTTGTCTCACCCCTCACCTAGGACCACTTTGCCATGGGTGACCCTACCAGGGGCACAAGTGCTGGTAGGGTCACCCATGGCAACAACACATCACAGTTCAATACCTAAAATTAAATGCTGCTATTTTTAGTCAAAGTGAACTCCTCACACCCACCCGAGGTTTAATCATAGCCACAACGAAGTGCCAAGTTCAGATTAAAACAAATACAAGTTACAATAAAAACCTGAATATTTAAAAAGAAGACAACATTTAGGTTGAGATGTATGCAGGTAGGTGTTTTCAACATGAGGAGCTGATGACACACACAACACGACACGACTGCTGATGGGATGAAAACATGCTCGACCAAGACTCAGAAGAACAGTGAGGAGATTTGTGACCAGCTGGGGCTGATTTCTCTCCGGATGTCTTCACTAACCAGGCTTTCACTAGAACGGTTTATTCTATTATCTGATAGGTTTAGAGAGAAAGGAACAGCTGTTTGAGACGCAGAAGTAAAACTAAAAGTCTCTCCTCCTCAGTGAGATGAGGTTCTACCTCCTGTTCTCTGTCTACGTTAAAAGCTTGGTGGAGTCACAGTCAGGGAGAAAGGCAGAAGTGAAATATGTGGATGGTTGCTGTGGCTGATGGAGGTTGACAGAGATCTGCTTCAGACATGGGCAACAGCTGCAGCGTTGGTCCCTGCTCGCCCTGCCCCCCTGGCACACTCGTCTTCCTCCATTCCCTGGGTAGCGGTCTGAGCGGGGGAGGGGCTGGAGTGTCGTTGGCGCCTCATGAAGGGGAACACGCTGCCCGAGCAGAGAGAGAGAACGGTAAAGAAAGTGATACCAAAGACTTTTACAAGGAGAGCTCTGTGGGAACAATTCATATCCAACCTGGTGTAAATAGTTCTTGAAAAAACCTCAGTTTAGAAAAACATAAATAAAAATTCTGACAGGACCGATGAGCTAACAGCTAGTCCAAGTGGGGTTATTTCCAAAAAGAGGTGTTGCTCTGTAAAAGCAACTCTGATCTCTGACCTTTCACTGTGGTTAATGAGTAGACTTTAAAACACTGAGCATTATGGGGTATTTACACAGTTCTGGTTATTTGTGAGCAGCAGCTAGCTGTAGCACTTCCTGTGCAGTCTGACTCTGGAGGACTTCCATGAAGGAATCAACAGACAGTTTGGTCTTGGCCCTACTTTATAGGCGCTATAGGTAATCTGCTAAATAAATTGGCTTAAAACATTGTTTTTAATGCCTTTTAACAAAATTCTAACAGAGTATAGCTATAAATATAATGTGACAATTTAAAAAAATAAATCAATAAGGTGGTTGTCCCACAGTTCTCTAATAACCTCAGCCAATCAGACGTTTCAGACTGAAAGCAATGACTGGACAATTCGGCTGTCTGTCTCTGTCTCTCTGAAGCGCCTCACTTCCTCACTGCTTGAATCCTCCATTAATGCTGCTGGAGCGTTTTTCATTTCACCACAAGAGGGCAACATCTGATTGTAAGAAAAGCCTATTTCAAAGGTTGTTGTAATGTCACTATTTCGCCACAAGAGGGCAACATCTGATGGCAAGAAAAGCCTATTTCAAAGGTTGTTGTAATGTCACTATTTCACCACAAGAGGGCAACATCTGATGGCAATAAAAGCCTATTTCAAAGGTTGTTGTAATGTCACTATTTCACCACAAGAGGGCAACATCTGATTGTAAGAAAAGCCTATATTGAAGTTTGTTGTAATGTCACTATTTCGCCACAAGAGGGCAACATCTGATTGTAAGAAAAGCCTATTTTGAAGTTTGTTGTAATGTCACTATTTCGCCACAAGAGGGCAACATCTGATGGTAAGAAAAGAGTATTTTAAAGGTTGTTGTAATGTCACTATTTCACCACAAGAGGGCAACATCTGATGGCAATAAAAGCCTATTTCAAAGGTTGTTGTAATGTCACTATTTCGCCACAAGAGGGCAACATCTGATTGTAAGAAAAGTCTATTTCAAAGGTTGTTGTAATGTCACTATTTCGCCACAAGAGGGCAACATCTGATTGTAAGAAAAGCCTATATTGAAGTTTGTTGTAATGTCACTATTTCGCCACAAGAGGGCAACATCTGATGGTAAGAAAAGAGTATTTTAAAGGTTGTTGTAATGTCACTATTTCACCACAAGAGGGCAACGTCTGATTGTAAGAAAAGCCTATGTTGAAGTTTGTTGTAATGTCACTATTTCGCCACAAGAGGGCAGCAGCTGTCCAGCGAAAGCAGAAGCCAAAGATCATATAATCAAAAGATATTTCACTGTATCTGGTGTTTGTCCTCACGTAAACAGGCCAGCTGTATTTTAATGTGACCATTAATTCACCCAAAACCAACTTAGAAACAAGATGATAATTTATTGTGTCTAATGTTTGAATAAATCATAATATTGCCTCCAAATATCTACTACTTTATTTCAAATTAAATAATTTTTCAAATTTGGAATGACTTTATGTATATTAAATTGATTGTATGGTGGAATAACATTGGAGTCAATTATTATATATATTTTGTTAATTAAATTCTTTGATCATTTGTCCAACATAACGTGCTGTATATTAATAATGTTGTAATGTCAGGAAACCGCCACAAGAGGGCGAGTGTTTGTCAGCAGCAGTAGAAGCCAAAGATACTTCACTGCTTTGTTCTACCGTCCTTGCTAAATACACCTTTCTTCCTTAGCTAGATGTTTTCAAACATTAATACCTTGATTTATGATGAGTTTTTAATCCTTTTCCGTTTTACTTTCTACTTTTATACAGGAAGAACTTATCCTGACGGCTGTGTGTCAGATAAAGTCTGAGGACGATTTAACAACGAGCGCGCCCTGCCGAACTGGAGCACTAGAACACATCTAGACAGGGGGACCCAGGTCAATGTAACACCTGGTAAAGTAAACCTGAGCAATGAACTGTTCAAATCCAGTTGGTTAGGATTTCCTTCTGCCCCTTTTTACCACCTCGTATTTTTGATCCGAGACACGAATTGAAAGCATGAAAACTGTTGTTTTGTATCCGTTTCAAAAACAAATAACAAAAAATTAAATCACTTATTATTTGATTATTGGTTTTCAGTTGAAAATGGAAAGAACGACTGATACACGGATTTACACGGACCGTTTCACCCGCTGATGTTTTGCTCTCTCTTGTTACTGTGGGGAGGCGCTGCATAGAGATTATAGCCAATGGGAGGGGTGAGAGCTCTGAGGCCGTGTTTGTGTAAGCTAGCTAGCAATATCTAGCTTGTTTGAAGATTACACAGTGTAGGTTTAACTAGCTTTGATCTCATTGGTCCAGCCAGAATGAATCGGTTTCTCCAAACTGAGGTTGTTCAAAGAAATATGTGCAACTGTTAAAATATTAATTGTTTATAACTTTTCCACAGAGCCCTACTTAAAATCACAGAGATGGTTTTTATTTAAACAAAGTAAAATATTACCTTTTCTTACTTTCCTGGGGAACTATAGCACTGGTCAGCATGTTTTTGTACAGGTCAGACTTTAGAAACCTGGGGTAAGAGTCCTACACACACACACACACACACACACACACACACACACATACACACACACACACACACACACACACACACTGTTTAACAGGCTTGCTGGACTGAGGTTTTAGTGTAATATTACTTTATTTCATTCAAGTATACAAAAACTAAACAAACAATAAAAAACACAAATATGTAGAAAAACACAACCAAGAATGAAAACCTCTTATTAATCTTTGCCCTTAAAAAAGAAGGTTGTGGAGGCGTAGGTGGTATAAGATGGGGTATAGGCCTCTATACTGTATGTGGACAACCAGGGATGTGCTGGGGGGGGGGCTGGTGTGCCAGCTGGGTCCGGCTGGTCCACATGGTTCCACTGGTCTGGGTGGCTCCTGGACCCAGGGTGGCTCCTGGATCCAGGGTGGCTCCTGGATCCAGGGTGGCTCCTGGACCCAGGGTGGCTCCTGGATCCAGGGTGGCTCCTGGACCCAGGGTGGCTCCTGGATCCAGGGTGGCTCCTGGATCCAGGGTGGCTGGCTGCACATGGCTGACCAGGGGTCTCCTGGATTACTCCCACCTTGGGTTTGCTGTCAGGTCTTTACCTCTTTTTAAACCATTATTAAATTATCTCAACTACATGAAAAGTATTTAGCTTTAGCTTGGTTAATGGGTTAGTGGTTGCTTGGTTCATGTCCAGTTTAAAGGGATACTCCACCACCTAGTTAGTTTTTGTCTATTGCCATATTCCTCAGAGTTAGATCAGTGGGCAGAAACTATCTGTAACCAGCCCAGCTGTTTTACTGATCCGGCAGTACTCTTTTAGCTTTAGCTTAGCTCAAATACTGTAAGTGAATGGTACCAGATAGCATTGCCAGAGAAAACCTCCATAAAACTAAATGGTGATAATAATTCAGCCTGGTGACCTCAGTAAACATATCGACTGCGAGGGAAAATAAAAAGTAACACGAAGGAATTACAGGTAATATTTTTAACTCTGGACTACTTTTATGACAAAGAGCAGCTGTAACCCTCCGCTGAACAGCACAAGGACATGACGCACGGTTTGCAAACAGCGTGTGTGAATGTGTGTTTATGGAAGTAGGCGTGTCTGGGGCCAAACATATTTTAATCTATAAATATGATCTGTAGCCTAAATAATGTCTTCTACGTTGTGTTTGGATTCTCACTTCCCTCTCTAATTTAACACTGATAAATGTCTAATTAACACTGATAAAAGTCTAATTAACACTGACAAATGTCTAATTAACACTGATAAATGTCTAATTAACACTGATAAATGTCTAATTAACACTGATAAATGTCTAATTAACACTGATAAATGTCTAATTAACACTGACAAATGTCTAATTAACACTGATAAATGTCTAATTAACACTGATAAATGTCTAATTAACACTGATAAATGTCTAATAAACACTGACAAATGTCTAATTAACACTGACAAATGTCTAATTAACACTGATAAATGTCTAATTAACACTGATAAATGTCTAATTAACACTGACAAATGTCTAATTAACACTGATAAATGTCTAATTAACACTGACAAATGTCTAATTAACACTGATAAATGTCTAATAAACACTGATAAATGTCTAATTAACACTGAGAAATGTTGTTCCTGCTGCTCCTAAAGAAAAATCCTTTGATAAAATACATAATCGAGGGTAACTGATGTACATTGTTGGTCAATAATTACCAAAAATAGCTCGAGAGACGAGGAAATAATGGTTTTATCATCCTATTGTAGCCTCACCAAATAGGCTACATCCTCTGACCTTTGACCTCTGTTGACAATCACAACAATAATCCATCTTTTTCCCAATAACTTGGAATACAATCACTCTTGGATTATGTTTTAACCTGAATCAAGATCCCTACAGGTGTCCTACTGTCCACTTTCAGGTGTCCATCTCCCAGATGACCTTAACTGGACACTAGCTGGTCTAATAAAACACTCTCTGTAAAGAAGTCTCTTCTTTAACACCACAGACTGGTGTTCCAACTGTAATCTCTTGTTTACAGAACAGTCCCCTGTAGTGTTCCTGCTCCAAGGACATTCGCCCTCTCACACACTCAAAGTGTTATAATGCTTCTCTGCTAATGTCATGCATTTCTACCATTATAATGTGAGTGTTAACGGGCGGAAGTCATATCTGAGTTGGTAAACTCCCTCACCGTTCCCCTACCCAATCAGAGCTATTCACAACTTCACTAACGCAGTTCTGAATAGTACACTTAATATCTTCTGATTGGTTGAATTTAAGATAACGTAGTCTCAAAACTAATATTCAGTTCCGGTACGAAAGAGTCTTGTCCAGTCCTCATAGAGTCCTCATACAGTCTTTTGCTACAGTCTTGTCTGAGCCTGAATGCAGTTGGAGCTGCTATGCTGCTATCTTAGCTGAACCTTCATCAGCTTTGAACAAGGCCTCTCAGTTTCTCCCTCACCACGGGAACTGATCAGAAATGACTTCAGCATGCTGCTGAAATGCCTCCCTTGCTGACCGGGACGTATCCACGGACTGTCCGGCGAGGTTCTCGGCGGCCACGCCTTCCAGGACCACCACTCCGAGTCTGGGGACTCCAGCCTCAGCTCGTGGAGAAACCAACGCCTGCCAGATCTAGGAGCGTCCACCTTTCAGTGAGCGAACACCACTTTCTGATCGAGAGGTTTGCTTTGATAAAGCTTCATTCTTCCAAACTAAATTAAGCCAAAACTAAATCCCATTCCAAACTCAAATTAGCCTAAATTGACTCTTAAAGTCACAACTAGGTTAACTAAATTAACTAACTTCCCTAGTCATTAAAACATATGCTACGGTCCGTTAAAACTCACAATTAACCATCTTTAACATCCTCAACATGTTTAAGAATATTAATTGTGTTTACATCAAACTTTCAAACTGTCTTATCTGTCTGTGTTCTTAGGTTTTTCAAATTAAATGGTTGTTCAATCTTATCTGGTCTCAGTTCACGTTATTAATGAGGTATTTCAATTCACTGTACTCTTTCAAAGAACCTAGATACCTTCAATAAATATTAGCTATTATCAGGGTTAAATGACAGTTTATCACTTTCCATTAAAACCCAGAAATAAGTTAATGTTTATCTGAAGAGGGTGTAGTTAAAATAACTAAGTTATTTCTAAACGCTACACTATCCTGCCAGAAGCCGCTCAGACTGACTATACCGTGTATATAGAACTATAGAGGGCTACATGAACCACGTGGCCGCCTGTCGGCGAGTTCAAAGCGCATCGTAATTTTCTCTTTATACCATTTTGGTTTGAGGAAACCAAAAACACATATTGATCTTGTTTCTAAATATTAAACTGGAGACAAACCTTCTTCATGAGGAAGTAGATGTGCATCTGTGCATCGTCTAAGACGAATCGCTGTGGCCGCTTCAGGCCCTCTAACGTTTTAGCCATCGTCTTGCTGTCGATGTTGACCCAACGGGTGGCTCCAGGTGTCAGGAAGTTCCTGAACAGCAGCAGTCGGTCAGACGCTCAACATCCCACAGACTCTGTGCTGCAACCTGTACACTCACCTGTAAACATCTTCCACTTTCTCTATGACCTTTGAACTTTCTCCATGTCGGATGTCCTCACATGCCTCCCAGAAGCACAGGTTCTCCACTGGGAGCGCACACACACACACACACGCACACGCACGCACACACACACACACACACACACACACACACACACACACACACACACACACACTCGCATAAAACAAAGGCATGAGATTTTCTACAGTGTTCTCTACTTCTCTCTCTATTTAAAGTTATTTGTCAGAACCAGAGTTCTGACCTGTAGACCTGAAGCCGAGTTCTGACCCGTAGACATGAACCAGAGTTCTGACCCGTAGACCAGAACCAGAGTTCTGACCCGCAGACCAGAACCAGAGTTCTGACCCGTAGACCAGAACCCGAGTTCTGACCCGTAGACCAGAACCCGAGTTCTGACCCGTAGACCTGAAGCCGAGTTCTGACCTGTAGACCAGAACCAGAGTTCTGACCCGTAGACCAGAACCCGAGTTCTGACCTGTAGACCTGAACCCGAGTTCTGACCCGTAGACCTGAACCCGAGTTCTGACCCGTAGACCAGAACCCGAGTTCTGACCCGTAGACCAGAACCAGAGTTCTGACCCGTAGACATGAACCCGAGTTCTGACCCGTAGACCTGAACCCGAGTTCTGACCTGCAGACCAGAACCCTAGTTCTGACCTGTAGATCTGAACACGAGTTCTGACCTGTAGACCTGAACCCGAGTTCTGACCTGTAGACCTGAACCCGAGTTCTGACCTGTAGACCTGAACCCGAGTTCTGACCTGCAGACCAGAAACCGAGTTCTGACCCGTAGACCTGAACCCGAGTTCTGACCCGTAGACATGAACCCGAGTTCTGACCCGTAGACCTGAACCCGAGTTCTGACCAGTAGACCAGAACCAGAGTTCTGACCGGTAGACCAGAACCCGAGTTCTGACCCGTAGACCAGAACCAGAGTTCTGACCTGCAGACCAGAAACCGAGTTCTGACCCGTAGACCAGAACCAGAGTTCTGACCCGTAGACCAGAACCAGAGTTCTGACCCGTAGACATGAACCCGAGTTCTGACCCGTAGACCAGAACCCGAGTTCTGACCCGTAGACCAGAACCAGAGTTCTGACCCGTAGACCAGAACCAGAGTTCTGACCGGTAGACCTGAACCCGAGTTCTGACCAGTAGACCAGAACCCGAGTTCTGACCCGTAGACATGAACCCGAGTTCTGACCCGTAGACCTGAACCCTAGTTCTGACCTGTAGACCTGAACCCGAGTTCTGACCCGTAGACCTGAACCAGAATTCTGACCCATAGACCAGAACCCGAGTTCTGACCCGTAGACCTGAACCCGAGTTCTGACCCGTAGAGCAGAACCCGAGTTATGACCTGTAGACCTGAAGCCGAGTTTTGACCCGTAGACCTGAACCCGAGTTCTGACCCGTAGACCAGAACCAGAGTTCTGACCCGTAGACCAGAACCCGAGTTCTGACCTGTAGACCTGAACCCGAGTTCTGACCTGTAGACCAGAACCAGAGTTCTGACCCGTAGACCAGAACCCAAGTTCTGACCTGTAGACATGAACCTGAGTTCTGACCCGTAGACCTGAACCCGAGTTCTGACCCGTAGACCAGAACCAGAGTTCTGACCCGTAGACATGAACCCGAGTTCTGACCCGTAGACCTGAACCCGAGTTCTGACCCGCAGACTAGAACACGAGTTCTGACCCGTAGACCAGAACCCGAGTTCTGACCTGCAGACCTGAACCCGAGTTCTGACCTGCAGACCAGAACCCTAGTTCTGACCTGTAGACCTGAACACGAGTTCTGACCTGTAGACCTGAACCCGAGTTCTGACCTGTAGACCTGAACCCGAGTTCTGACCTGTAGACCTGAACCCGAGTTCTGACCTCTCTCTCGCCCCTCCCTCTCTTATTTCTAATCTTTATAGTTTGTCTCATCTTTTCCTAGACTTTAAACAGGAGACCCTCATTCTCACCACTGAACTCCTTCTCCAGATAAGCGGTGAACTCCTTCCTCCCCATGGGGTCCGAGAGGAGCTCCGTGAAGCTGAAGCTCCAGCGCTCCACTCGGAGACGAGTCGGGACAGGCACACTGAGGAAAACACAAACACGCTCATCACATGCTCATTTAGACTTCCTTCCCTCAACTCAGCCGTGGGGGAAACTGAGGATCAGAGTTGATGTAATGGTAACTTCGAGACCTAGAGATCATCTCAGAGGACAAATGGTCCCAAAAGGGACATATTGAGACAAGATCAGTTCTAAGACCTTTTTCTAAGGTTTTAGATACTAAGAGCTTTCAATAATAATCAGGGGTACACACGATTTATATCATATGCTCTCAAGGGAGAACTTGGTGCTCTTGTCTGGTACACACGTCTCCCAATGGGGGGGGGGGGTGATGAAACCTGGTTCTGATGTGGACCAGCAGACTGGCTATGTGCATGCCTGATAATAATAATAAAATGTTTCATTCTTACCATCATTAGTAGCAAAGTAAAAACAAAGAAACAGTTCAGATCACAACACTTTAAACTACATCTGTTTACGTGGCTTCCTGTCAAAATAAAAGCACTCATTCATTTGAATGGAGCTCAGTGTGTCTGGACAATGACTCTAACAGTGTGTCTGGACAATGACTCTAACAGTGTGTCTGGACAATGACTCCAACAGTGTGTCTGGACAATGACTCTAACAGTGTGTCTGGGCAATGACTCTAACAGTGTGTCTGGACAATGACTCTAACAGTGTGTCTGGATGCTGACTCTAACAGTGTGTCTGGATGCTGACTCTAACAGTGTGTCTGGACAATGACTCTAACAGTGTGTCTGGACAATGACTCTAACAGTGTGTCTGGACAATGACTCTAACAGTGTGTCTGGACGCTGACTCTAACAGTGTGTCTGGACGCTGACTCTAACAGTGTGTCTGGACAATGACTCTAACAGTGTGTCTGGACAATGACTCTAACAGTGTGTCTGGACGCTGACTCTAACAGTGTGTCTGGACAATGACTCTAACAGTGTGTCTGGACGCTGACTCTAACAGTGTGTCTGGACAATGACTCTAACAGTGTGTCTGGACAATGACTCTAACAGTGTGTCTGGACAATGACTCTAACAGTGTGTCTGGACAATGACTCTAACAGTGTGTCTGGACGCTGACTCTAACAGTGTGTCTGGACAATGACTCTAACAGTGTGTCTGGACAATGACTCTAACAGTGTGTCTGGACAATGACTCTAACAGTGTGTCTGGACGATGACTCTAACAGTGTGTCTGGACGCTGACTCTAACAGTGTGTCTGGACGCTGACTCTAACAGTGTGTCTGGACGCTGACTCTAACAGTGTGTCTGGACAATGACTCTAACAGTGTGTCTGGACAATTACTCTAACAGTGTGTCTGGACGCTGACTCTAACAGTGTGTCTGGACGCTGACTCTAACAGTGTGTCTGGACAATGACTCTAACAGTGTGTCTGGACACTGACTCTAACAGTGTGTCTGGACGCTGACTCTAACAGTGTGTCTGGACAATGACTCTAACAGTGTGTCTGGAC
>SSNR01000266.1:617001-634101 GCA_006937965.1 Callopanchax toddi | reverse complement strand
AGGTATATATGTGTGTATTATAGAGGTATATATATGTGTATTATAGAGGTATATATGTATGTATTATAGAGGTATATATGTATGTATTATAGAGGTATATATATGTGTATTATATAGGTATATATATGTGTATTATAGAGGTATATATATGTGTATTATATAGGTATATATATGTGTATTATAGAGGTATATATATGTGTATTATATAGGTATATATATGTGTATTATATAGGTATATATGTGTGTATTATAGAGGTATATATATGTGTATTATATAGGTATATATATGTGTATTATATAGGTATATATATGTGTATTATATAGGTATATATATGTGTATTATAGAGGTATATATGTATGTATTATAGAGGTATATATGTATGTATTATAGAGGTATATATGTGTGTATTATAGAGGTATATATATGTGTATTATATAGGTATATATATGTGTATTATAGAGGTATATATGTATGTATTATAGAGGTATATATGTATGTATTATAGAGGTATATATGTGTGTATTATAGAGGTATATATATGTGTATTATAGAGGTATATATGTGTGTATTATAGAGGTATATATATGTGTATTATATAGGTATATATATGTGTATTATAGAGGTATATATGTATGTATTATAGAGGTATATATGTATGTATTATAGAGGTATATATGTATGTATTATAGAGGTATATATATGTGTATTATATAGGTATATATATGTGTATTATAGAGGTATATATGTATGTATTATAGAGGTATATATGTATGTATTATAGAGGTATATATGTATGTATTATAGAGGTATATATGTGTGTATTATAGAGGTATATATATGTGTATTATATAGGTATATATATGTGTATTATATAGGTATATATATGTGTATTATAGAGGTATATATGTATGTATTATAGAGGTATATATGTATGTATTATAGAGGTATATATGTGTGTATTATAGAGGTATATATATGTGTATTATATAGGTATATATATGTGTATTATAGAGGTATATATATGTGTATTATATAGGTATATATATGTGTATTATAGAGGTATATATATGTGTATTATATAGGTATATATATGTGTATTATAGAGGTATATATGTGTGTATTATAGAGGTATATATGTATGTATTATAGAGGTATATATGTATGTATTATATAGGTATATATGTGTGTATTATAGAGGTATATATATGTGTATTATATAGGTATATATATGTGTATTATATAGGTATATATATGTGTATTATAGAGGTATATATGTATGTATTATAGAGGTATATATATATGTATTATAGAGGTATATATGTGTGTATTATAGAGGTATATATATGTGTATTATATAGGTATATATGTGTGTATTATAGAGGTATATATATGTGTATTATATAGGTATATATATGTGTATTATAGAGGTATATATGTATGTATTATAGAGGTATATATGTATGTATTATAGAGGTATATATGTATGTATTATAGAGGTATATAATGTCTATGACTAATACAACCTCTTTATGTAAACTATTTGTCTGATTTCCACCCCTGACTGTTTGTGTTGTGTTGTGTTGTTGTTTTGTGTACTCCAGCTGTTCATGTTGTGATTGTGCACTTGTTGTGTTTTTGTTACTGACTTAATAAAGTTTGTAAAATAAAGAACAGAACTACTTCCTGTTCGTACGGAAACCTACTGAGGACCTGCCCGTATCGCCTCTTACTGCCGTCACTAATCGGTCTTCTCCGCGGTGAAACGAGCTTAAAGTTGGATATTCGACCCGCCTCCACTCAGTGTTCTTCGCGTATAGAAGGACAACAGGTTTGGCTGCCATACTGAGTGGATGCGTGTCGAATATTCAACTTTAAGCTCGTTTCACCACGGGCGTGTTTTCGGTCCTGAGTAGGCTTCCGTAGAAACCGGAAGTAGCTCTGTTATGTGACTGACTGCTCGTTTTCGGCTCGTTGTGATCGTTTGAATCGGTGAGTCTGGCTCTAGTGTGTGTGTTTTTGTTTTCTAGCTAAGCTAAGAGGACTAGAGCAGGATGCGGTTCCTCTTCTTAAGGTGGATCCGGTTCCTCTTCTTAAGGTGGATCCGGGATCAGATCCAGACCAGCTGTGATGGATTCTCTGAGTTTATTATTATTATTATTATTATTCTCTGAGGGTTATTGGCTATTGGTTTAGATTTGAAATTCTTTACCAGCTGCAGTTTAGTCCGATCTGTGTTACTTGAAAAGTTAAAGTTAGATCAGAAAGCTGCAAACCAACATTAGCTGATGATCTTCAGCTGCGCCTCCATCCTGGGCCACTGAGTCTGACTTGTAGCCACAGCTGGACCCACCAACACTGAGGGGATGGTTGTGACCTCCAGGAGGAGGTTCCTTGGTTCAACACACCTGATTAACATGTTGAGTTACCTCGTTAGTGGCCTTTCTCTTAACCAGCCACTGATCCAGATGGAGTGTGTTAAAGCAGGGAAACGTCTGAAACGGGCAGCAGGGCTGTGGCCCTCCAGGACCAGGACCAGGACCGCCCATATCCAGACCAGACGGTTGAACAACAAGGGTCATCATTCCTTCCTTCCTTCCTTCCTTCCTTCACTCAGTCACTGACCACTTGTTACTGATGCTGGGGAAACACGCCTGTTCAGTATATTTCGTGGCCGCTGAGCTTCTTACTGTGTGTCCATTTGAACATGTTAAGATTCAGGAGGTGTCTGTCTCTGTACATCGTAACGGTCTCATGAACTTGAGAACATGTATGTTTTTCTAGATGGGGGACATTCGTCAGACTTTGCTGCCTCGGGATATCCTGAGTGCTGCCAAAGAGCTGCTGTACCACTTGGACATTTACATCAGCAACCTGGTGCAGTCTGGGAGGCAGCCTCCTCAGGTGGACTCCAAAACCCTGGAGCTGGTTGAGGAGTTTATTCTGCACGCTCCTAAGGACAGAAGTGCCCCAGTCCGGGTAAGAGAGGCTCTGAAGTGACTGACCACCCCGATGTGGACAGCCAGTGAGGTTTGACTGTGTTTCTCTTCTAGAAGATGAGCGCTCTCCAGGAGCTCCAGCTGTTGGAGATCATGTGCAGCTGTTTTCAGGAGCAGAGTCGAGATGCTGTCCGCCAGCTGATGTTCTCCACCCTCTTTAATCTCCAGGGAAACCAGGCGGACGAAAGCCGCCTGGCGCTGCTGGGTAAACTCGTTTCTATGGCCGTTGCTGTGGGCAGGGTTCCTATTTTGGAATGTGCTGCTGTGTGGTTCCAGGTGAGGATTCAGTGACAAACCTCAGCATGTTCCTAAATGTAAGGAGGGGCAGTGTGTGTGTGTGTGTGTGTGTGTGCTGTAGGACTACTGACCTGTGGTTGTGTCCACTATGTGCAGAGAACCCACGGTGTGTACTGTGTCCGCCTGGCCCAGGTGCTGGTAGAGGATTACTGTAGTATGATACCAGGTTCTGGTCCCACCTTGCAGAACATCCACAGCATGAGTCCACGCTTCTGCTGTCAGTTCATCACAGCGGTCACCACTCTGTATGACCTCAGCTTAGGTACTTAAAGAGGACACAAAGTTCAGAACATGAACGTCCATCAAACAGAACCTCAGCAGTGTGTCTGTGTCTGTTTCCAGAGGAGCTCATCCCTCCACTGGAACTCCTTCAGATGATCGTACAGTGGATTCAAGAAGACCCCCACCTCGTCCTGATCACCTTCCTGAACATGCCCCTTTCTGGCAGCCAACCAATGAGCTGTCTTGATGTCACCCCACTAAGTGGTTTGGTCCGCTGGTGCATCAAAGCCCCCCTGGCCTACAGGAGGGAGGAGGAGCACAAGATGGTGGACGGCTGCTCTGACCGCGAGACGGACACAGAGCCTCTCTTCTCTGCTCTTCATCTGAGTGTTCTACAGGTGTGTGTGTGTGTGTGTGTGTGTGTGTGTGTGTGTGTGTGTGTGTGTGTGTGTGTGTGTGTGTGTGTGTGTGTGTGTGTGTAAAGAGAAGGTTATCAAACATTTCCTCCGTCTCCTGTCACTTGTAGGTCTTCATACTGCTGCCCAGCGTCCTGAATGAGAAGGGGCTGTTTGGCCACCTGGCGCTGCTTCAGGTGGACTCCATGGCTGCTCTGATTGCTGACCTTTCCCGTCTGTTGGAGCAGGCTGATAAACACACACCATCAGCTGATGCACACGCCGTATCCCAGCTGGCCCTGGACAGGCTGGCCCAGGCCCTGCAGGTGGCGATGGCCAGCGGGGCTCTGCTGTGCTCCAGAGGTAAGAAGCCCTGACTGATCAGGTCGACTCTTCATGGCTCAGAGGGGACAGCAGCTGCCTACAGAGCAGCAGAGGATTTTTGCTGTTAATTTTCTACTTTTCTGCAAATTGATATGATGTGAAACCATAGCAACAACATACTTGTTTACAAGGCAGAGCACCCAACTGATATCTCTAAAGCTCCAATCAAACCCAAACTGTGACCCAGAATCCAGCTGAGTGAAGGGGGAGGAGTCATGGATGTAGAGCAGAGAGGAAGTTTCCTCCATCCTAACGGGGAACCTGAGGTCTCTCCTGACCAGGTGGACCAGCTTGAAGCTCTGATGAGGATCCATCCAGAACCTCATGTGTTTCACTGAGACCTGGTTCAGGATCAGGTCCGGACTCCAGCGTCTCTCTGCCCGGCTTCCAGACCAGACCAGCAGACAGAGATCTGAGGAGGAGCAGGAACAGCAGAGCAGGTGGAGTCCAGGACCTGCTGCTGTGGAGGACTGAGGTCTGTCTTCAGTCAGAGGCTCCTTCAGATCTGCTGCATCTTTTTAAAGCAGCACTCGGTAAACAAGCTAGGTATCGCTAGCTGTTTTACACAAACACGTCTCAGAGCGCTCACCCCTCCCATCGGGTAAATCCGTAGGTCCGCCTCCTCCGACACGCCACCGCTCGTTGTCTCAGAAACCATTCAGAGCTAACCTCCAGCTGTAGAAACGTCCCCCCGGGTTTCTCCTCTTTCTACGTCCAAACGTTTTTAGCTTCCTGCAGCTGAAAAGCTGTTTTTCTTTTTGGTGTTTTTCCTAAAACTGAAGCGCTAACAGCTGTTTCTGTCCTTCTCGCACTTCCTGGATGTTCTGCTGAAAAATGCTCCAGCAGCATTAATGGAGGATCCTTCCTGATTCCTGATGGAATGAACAAAGTGAGATCTAAAGGGCAGCACCAAGCAGTCTGGACCCTTTGCAGTCGGAGCGTTGACGGGTCAAGTTTCTGCCTTTCCACAGAATCCTATCAACTTTTAGTCTCAGGCTCTTTTATCCTGAAGGTTTCTTCTTCCAAACTTTGGGCTGAGTCAGGTGTTAGTTTAGGTTTGGATTGAGCTGTGGAGTTTGTTGTAGTGAATCGTGCTCTTTTAGTCTTGTTATCAAGTATAACGGCCTTCCAAACAGCAGCAGGGCTTTTGTTTTCACCCTCTTCCCTGTCAGGGCCTGAAGAGCAGATCAGAGTCTTTATTTTATGTAGGAGTGGTGTTCTGTACCGACCGTGATCGGAGCTGTGATTTCTCTGAACGATGTGATCAACTTAAAGCACACACGTGTTAGTTTGATGTGAGGTCACAGAGCAGGTTGTTGACCTCACACAGCTGCTTTGAGTTCTCTGGTTTTGACAGTTTGTGCCAAACGTTCCAGTGAATTTCAGCTGCAGTGGAAATGATCTTTGGAGTGTTGAACTTGTGCTGTTTTGTCTTCACAGAGGACCTGAGAGCCATGTGTTCCCACCTCCCCCACAACAAGTAAGACTTACAAAGTGTGACGCCTTGAGCTGATCCACAATCTGATCCTTAATGAACGTCTTCAGACACATCTGATGAGTTCATGCTCTTTTCTCATGAAGTCTGTTCTCAGTTACTTTGTGTAACTGTCTCAGCTGTGTGATTTAGTGTGTCAACACACACATGATAGTTTTGTGTCTTTGTGTTCCAGTTTGCTCCAGTTGGTGTTGTCTGGACCAGTCATGTACTACAACAACATCCACACCCCTCCCTTGGCCTACAGCCCACACGCTGCTCACTCTTCCATCGCCTCACACACCTCACTATCCACACACACCACACACACACCGCTGGCCACACACACACCGCTGGCCACACACCCCCCACACACCCCGCTGGCCACACACCCCCCACACACACCGCTGGCCACACACCCCCCACACACCCCGCTGGCCACACACCCCCCACACACACCGCTGGCCACACACCCACCGCTGGCCACACACCCTGCCTCTCACGCTCAGTACCACGCTCAGCCCTTCATGACGGGGGTGTCGTTTCCGTTCAGACCCAGCCACTAAAACGGACTCACTTCGTGTGTGTGTGTGTGTGTGTGTGTGTGTGTGTGTGTGTGTGTGTGTGCGCGCTGACACACTCTGGAAACACCGAGGTGTGTTTGTTAAATAAATGTATTTGATACTTTTCATGGTGCAGTTCTTCCCATCAGCCACTGGAGGTCACTGTTGTCTGGTTTCTAGAACACATCAAAGGTTTCAGAGTCTGATTTTCAGCCGGTGACAAAGTGGAAGTTTGGACCAAAGCTCAAATCTTTCCAACCCAAACTTTAAGCTTCATCATTTTTATTTTCACTTGGACTTTTTCAAAGTGACAGAGTCAAATATTGCAGTGGTTCAAACGTAGTCAGATGTACTGGTTTAAAATCCACTGGGAAGACTGAGGCTGGTAGAAAGACATGGAGGAAGAACAAGGAGCAGAGCAACGCTGAAGAGACAATGGCATGATGGGACTTGTAGGCAAGAACTAAGAACAGCCTCCCTGCACTGGTTGCTGGTTCGTTTTAGGATCCATTTAAACATTCTACTATTTGTATTTATCAGCTGCTCCTGATTGGGCCACAGACTAGGCTCAAGCTCAGAGAAGACTGCACTCTGCTGCTGAAGCTCCCAAACTTTAAAGGGACATTCCACCAGAAAGTGATTCATATTCCTCAGAGTTAGATCAGTGGGTCAGAACCAGTCCAGCTGTTATCCTGATCCAGCAGGACTCCTTTAGCTTTAGCTTAGCGTAAAACACTGTAAGTGAATGGTAACTACTAGCATTGTGCGAAAAACTCCCTCAGTAGTGATACTAGTGGTACTAACTCTGACTAGTGACCTCAGTAAACACATCGACTGGAAGTGAAAATAAAAAGTAACATGAAGGAATTACAGGAACTATTTTAGACTAGGGACTACTTTATGACAAAGAACAGCTGTAAGCCTCCACTGAACGGAGTAAGGACATGACGCAGCGTCTCCAAGGAGACGTACGTCTGTAAACACGTATCTGAACGTTGTTTTTAAACCTCACAGACGATGAAAAACAACACAAAGTCAGGAGCTGCTCAGAGATGATCTACTTCAGAAATCATTTTGCCCTCTGGTGGCAGGAATAGTACTATCAAACAGCTTTAGCTTTAGCATTAGCATCTCCAAAATATTTTTTATTTCTTGTTTTTCAGGGTTCCAAGACTACAAAAAAAATAATTAAATTAACATTAGCGTTAGCTTTAGCAAAATTAGCATTGGCATTAGCATCTAAAAAATAAATGTTTTCATCTCGTCTTTCAGGGCTCCAAGAGTAGAGAGGGAAAAACGACTGTCGCCCTCTGGTGGCTCTATCAAAGCATTACAATAAACAACCAGAAACTAAAACATTAGTCCCGTTTGCCTCTCGGGGCGCTTCACTCAAAAGACAAAACATTTTCAGTCTCAGTTCATTCTCATTTTTTAATCTCATTTTTTACTATTCTAATATATTTGAACAGTTGTGAAAAGGATATTAAAAAATATATTTTTCTCGCTTGTACAGGTCAGAAAGTCAAGTGGAAAAAATGATTTGACCAAAGTTAGGAAGAAAGAATAGTTAGGATGAACCCTAACCTGGTCTGCAGAGGTCAGAAAGTCAAGAGGGACAGTGAAGCTGGCCACACTTAGAAAATGGACCACACTTTAAAAAATGTCTCCCTTGGGCTTCCGTAGTAAAGACTGAGGCTAGGAGCAGAGAAGAGACAATGGCATGATGGGACTTGTAGGCATTCCTGTTTTACTCACACTAAGAACACGACTGAATACATTTAAGCTGAATCCTTTTTTAACAAATTTAAAGAGGTTATGTAATGAATGGCGGTCAGTCTGTTGGAGCCAATCACTGGGGCTTTAAGCTGAGGCCTGTTTTGACACAGATAAGATAAGACCCCCACCCCGCCCCGCCCCCAGCAGGACCCAGTACCGCCAGCATCCGCTGTGGAAGACATGCTTTTGTCCCATTTCAGAAAAGGCTACATGTTTAGGGTCAAGTTTAAAGGTGAACCTGCATGTTTGAGGCACATCTTTCAGCGCTTCAACTCATAATCATCAGTTCTGAAGCAATACTTCAAATGCTTCTGTAGCTAAAATATAGCTTCCTGTCATCAGCGTGTGAATGACTAACGTAAAGAGCTTCCAGCAGATTATATTAATGCATCCTTGAATATTAGTGTGAAGACACGGCGTCTTTGTCCACTTCAGGGTGGCGTTTACCTGCACAGGAAGAGACTCGTCATATTGTCCCTCAGAGTGATCACTGCTGAAGGCTGATTGGGACGTTCTCTCCCTGCAGACTGGGTGGGAGCATGATAACGACATCATTTCTCAGAAAGTGATGCGTTGCAGTTGGGCCTGTTAAGGTGAGACGCAAAGATACATTTCAAGTGAAAAGGCGGGATCAGAGAGAGTCTCCGTGATCAGACCAAGAGTTCAGCTCGGACTTTTATTCTGTGTGTGTGTGTGTTTAATCTATTGTGACACCCAACATTTTATTTTTTTCACATTTCTAAATAATTTATTAGATATTTTGACTTATTCTTTAGTTTTTGGTTTCAAAATGTAAATGTTCCACATCTGGACAACACTTTTCTACGTTCTGGACCAGGGTCTGGACTAGGGTCTGGACCAGGGTCTGGACCAGGGTCTGGACTAGGGTCTGGACCAGGGTCTGGACCAGGGTCTGGACTAGGGTCTGGACCAGGGTCTGGACTAGGGTCTGGACTAGGGTCTGGACCAGGGTCTGGACTAGGGTCTGGACTAGGGTCTGGACCAGGGTCTGGACCAGGGTCTGGACTAGGGTCTGGACCAGGGTCTGGACCAGGGTCTGGACCAGGGTCTGGACTAGGGTCTGGACCAGGTTTCTGACCCTCTACCTGCTGCTGAGGAGCTCAAACATCAAGTTTTTCTCAGGTAGTTTTTGTTGAACCATGCAGGTCTTTAGTACTTCCTAACATCATTTACATAGAAATACCTTTCTCCATGATGACATCATCTGTAAAGAGAATGTAAAACTTGATTTATAGAGCGCCTCTCCAGACGTAAATCCCAAAGCTGCTTCAGCTGACTGATTGATGGAGACTAGAGTCAGGATCTGTTCCCCGTTGTGTTTAGTTCTAGTTCTGACCTCTTTCCTCCTCCTGTCCCCTCATCACTGTGTTCCTCACCCAGTCCTCTTGCTCCTCATCTCACTGATCACCTCCTCATTTGAATCTAAACTCTTCACCAGACTTCTGTCTTCCTGTTCCTGCTCTCCTACTTGTAAGTTGTGTTTCTTTCTTCTGTTGGGGGTTTGGTGTTTTTACTGCCTTTTGTTTAATAATCAAGTATCCTTAGTGCCTCCTTCATCCTCCTGATGTCAGATCCTCCTCATCATCACACAGCATGACAGATGCTGGATTCACACTCTGTCAGTAGGGTCGTGGGTAACTTCACATTCCTGACCTCAAACACATAAAACTACACCAACCACTTGTAATAAAGATGCTCTTGAACTTTTGGGTCTCTAAACCGTTGACTGTGAAACCAGACTCATCCAGTCCCTCTTTAACTTAGCAGGAGGCCCACGGCAGTGTGCTTTAATGTCCAGTGATTCAGGGAGTGTCTTCATGCTGTGAATGTCAACTCTTCCTTTGCTTCTTCTATAAGATAGAAAACTGTTGGAAGCGCACCGTGAGAACATTAAGAGAACCTGGAAAGGCATCAACAAATCACTGGTTCCCACCACAGAGCAGGTTTTAGCTTCCAGGTAGGAACATATAATTACTGCAGTCAAACAAAGGAAAGATTATAATCTCACAAAGGCCGGTTTGCTCCGTAATCAGTGTTTAAAAGTGACAGTAAACAAACAGAATGGGAAAGTACATCAAAAATAACAAGAAGTGTGTGTTTAAGAGTTATTAATTATTTACAGCCAGTGGCGGATGATTTGCCCCTGCCCACCATTAACACCCAATCACAGCGTCTGTTGATTCATCAGCCCTGTCTGTATCAGAACACTTATATCGATATCGTTCCCCTCTTCCAAACATTAGTGTGTGCTGTTCCGTCACGGATCCAATTGTCTCTGAGTGGTTTACTGGTGTCAGAACAGACTGAGGGAATGTTAAAGTTAGAATGATAGATCTGTATATCAGCCACAGTGTGGAAAAACTAAAGGAGGCTCCATTCAAACAAGCTGTCAGTGCCAGTTAGCCACACTTCCTTTTCTTCTACAGAACTAACATGCTCAGAGCTGCACCAAGTGTAGAGGCAGGTCTAAAGTTTGTTCTCGTTTCAAGGTGATAGTCTGTAGAAGATGCCAGTTTGTCTGTGACCCACATGTGATCAGTTCACAGTATCACTCAAGGTAACCCAGAGTCCAGATGACCTGCAGCTGCCTCCAACTAAACCAAAGCACCACGTGGTGACAAAGTGGGGGAAAGATGTGTCAGTGTTTATGTAATAGTCTTTATATAACCTGGTAAAATTCTCATTAAGATCATTTTCCAACCATGGCCAACAGACAATAATAGCATGTCTACAGTGATATGATGTTTCCTCTGACGGAGCAGCAGGAACAGACCCTGGAAACAACACAGCTCTTAAAACGAGCTTTTAAAGGAGTCAGAACCAGATTAGAAAAAGCCTCTCAACACGGTTTCATTGGCTCTTAAATGATTACTGATGCTCTCGTTAACGTGGAATTTTTAATTTTATAAATGTGTTAAAGAATATTTTTAAATTATTTTTAGCTGGCCTGGATCATTAGCTCATTTTAAATTCAATTATTATATTTTCACAATAATTTAGTATGAAAGAGCATTTCCCCTCCTCGTTATTATTATTATTATTATTATGATTATGATTATTATTATGATGATGATGATGATGATTATTATTATTATGATTATGATTATTATTATGATGATGATGATGATGATGATTATTATTATAATTATTATGATGATGATGATGATTATTATTATGATTATGATTATGATTATTATTATGATGATGATTATGATTATTATTATTATGATTATTATGATTATTATGATTATTATTATTATTATGATTATTATTATTATTATTATGATTATGATTATTATTATTATGATTATTATGATTATTATTATTATGATTATTATGATTATTATGATTATTATTATTATGATTATTATTATTATTATGATTATGATGATGATTATTATTATGATTATTATTTTGATGATGATGATTATTATTATTATGATTATTATGATATTATTATGATTATGATTATGATTATTATGATTATTATTATTATTATTATTATGATTATTATTATTATGATTATTATGATTATTATGATTATTATGATTATTATGATTATTATTATTATTATGATTATGATTATGATGATTATGATGATTATGATGATTATGATTATTATGATTATTATTATGATGATTATTATGATTATTATTATTATTATGATGATTATTATTATTATGATTATTATTATTATGATGATTATTATTATTATGATTATGATGATGATGATTATTATCATTATGATTATGATTATTATTATTATGATTATTATGATTATGATTATTATTATTATGATGATTATGATTATTATGATTATTATTATGATTATGATGATGATGATGATTATGATGATTATTATTATTATTATTATTATTATTATCATTATGATTATTATTATTATGATTATGATTATTATGATTATTATTATGATTATTATTATTATGATTATGATTATTGTGATTATGATTATTATTATTATGATGATTATGATTATTATGATTATGATGATGGTGATGATGATGATTATTATTATTATGATTATTATGATTATTATTATTATTATTATTATTATTAAGACGACCTCATTTCAACCTGTCAGTTCTTTTTGTTTGTTTTAATCATTTGATCATCTTTCCAACTCTAAAATGAGCTGTAAGAAGAAAAGTCTTTAAAACATTCATGAGTATTTTTAGAATCTCCCTTTTCTTAAGGAGGCACGAGAAGATCTCGCGATGACTGATATCACGTGACCTCTACGCGTGGCCAGCTCGTCCAATCCGTGAACACCTACCAGAAGCTGAAGCAGCGTGGTTCTGGGCTCAAGGGCAGCGGGCCGACCCTCCTCGGTCCAGAACCGAGTCAGAACCGGACCAGAACAAGCCGTCTGCGTGGTGCTGCGCTACAGCCCGGTGAGCGTTTAACTAACTAACTAACTAACTAACTAACTAACTAACTAACCAACCCTAACCCTAACTAAATGAGCCTCAGATAAAGAACAGGATGATACAGCTACAACAAAAATATCCCACATGTCAGTTTAGTCCAAATAAAGACACGTTATCATGATTACTTAGCATGATAGCGGTTAGCCTGTCTCACTGCTGCAGCCTGTCTCACTGCTTTAACCTGTCTCACTGCTTTAACCTGTCTCACTGATGTAGCTAGCTCCTGTCTCACTGATGTAGCTAGCTCCTGTCTCACTGATGTAGCTAGCTCCTGTCTCACTGATGTAGCTAGCTCCTGTCTCACTGCTGTAGCCTGTCTCACTGATGTAGCTAGCTTCTGTCTCACTGATGTAGCCTGTCTCACTGCTGCAGCCTGTCTCACTGCTTTAACCTGTCTCACTGCTTTAACCTGTCTCACTGCTTTAACCTGTCTCACTGCTTTAACCTGTCTCACTGATGTAGCTAGCTCCTGTCTCACTGCTGTAGCTAGCTCCTGTCTCACTGATGTAGCTAGCTCCTGTCTCAATCTGTCTCACTGCTATAGCCTGTCTCACTGATGTAGCTAGCTCCTGTCTCACTGAGTAGCTAGCTCCTGTCTCACTGATGTAGCTAGCTCCTGTCTCACTGATGTAGCTAGCTCCTGTCTCACTACTGTAGCTAGCTCCTGTCTCAATCTGTCTCACTGCTATAGCCTGTCTCACTGATGTAGCTAGCTCCTGTCTCACTGAGTAGCTAGCTCCTGTCTCACTGATGTAGCTAGCTCCTGTCTCACTACTGTAGCTAGCTCCTGTCTCAATCTGTCTCACTGCTATAGCCTGTCTCACTGATGTAGCTAGCTCCTGTCTCACTGATGTAGCTAGCTCCTGTCTCACTGATGTAGCTAGCTCCTGTCTCAACCTGTCTCACTGATGTAGCTAGCTCCTGTCTCAACCTGTCTCACTGCTGTAGCCTGTCTCACTGATGTAGCTAGCTCCTGTCTCAACCTGTCTCACTGATGTAGCTAGCTCCTGTCTCACTGATGTAGCTAGCTCCTGTCTCAACCTGTCTCACTGCTGTAGCCTGTCTCACTGCTGTCTCATTCTTTCTCCCCCACTGAACTGGCGTTTTGGTGCTGATGTTAATAAGTGAGAACTCCCTGATGTTTAGAGCCTTAACGGTGGGATTTGTTTCCCAAAGTGTTCTGTAATTTTCCCAGGGCTTACTGGGAGCTTTTCCCCAGTGTGACTCTCACATGACCACTGTTCCCCCTCTCATTCTCTCTCTCTCTCTCTCTCTCTCTCTCTCTCTCTCTCTCCCTCTCCAAAGGCTCCTCCTGTCACCACCCTCCTGCCCACATCTCTGTTGTTTCATCTCATATTCTTCCTCGTTCTTCAGTCTTTCTCACTTTACCTTCAACCCAACAAAGACGGACTTTCTCCAGGGTTCTGCTGCAAGACATCTGTGAGATTTGACTTTTTTCATTCATCAGACTTTAAAGGGGCATTTAAGTCATTTATTCCCATTTACACATGTCTTCATACTTGGATGCATGGTGTACACTACGGCACTTTGATGCTTTAAACTCAGTGTTTTCCTCTTAGCAGAGTGCTGTTCTCCTACAGGAACCTCGTTGGCCTGTTGGATGTTGGTCAGTCTCTAGTCAGCGTGTCGTGTTGAAGCAGCGGCTCCATGTAGGTTTCTAGCTGCTGCTTAGTTTTTACTGGGGAATCTTAATAAGCAGGAAGAAATGGTTTTGTCAAATTGATTAGACTTCTTTCTGTCTTTGCGATGGTGGGAATATTTTATATTTCGTAACAACTGAATTGAAAGGCTCTAAGAACTCTTTCATTTAAAAATGCTGTTCTTCTTCTGTCTTATGGACCGTTTGGCATGTTACCTTCAGAACAAATGACACTCATGAGAACTTGGAACACTAGTGATGTTCACTGGCTAACAGTTACTGAGCATTATACAGTACTTCTTGGTACCAGACAGACAGGGGTTTCTTTGAAGGAGTTTTTTTAAAGTTCATACTTTGTAATGTTCCTGTTCAGTTTTCTTTTGGTCATTTCTGGTTACAAACCTAGCTGATGATAACGCTGCGTCGTGTTAAAGTTCTAGTTTTTTCTGTCCTTTGGTGTGGCTCTGACTCATTCCTAAAAGTTGACTTTGCCTTTTTTCTTTTTAAACAAAAAGTTCCAATATCTAAAAAAACATTCTGCGTTAGTCTAAGCAGGGAAATGAAAGCGTGATAAAGCAGATTCTCTCAATGCCTTATTTTAAAAACCTTGATTTCCAGCTTCAGTAAGTCCAGACCCAGATCTCCTTCAGGGCAGTGTGGCGTCCGTCCACCCTTCAAGGGAGGGACTCGCTTTTAGTCTCACTATCTGTCTTGAACACAACAGTCTTCAATGGAGGTCATGTTTTTAGTAGCTATCATGTTTTAAGAAGGATTTTGTTTTTTTTAATTCAAATATCTCAGTTTGTTTAACATAATTCCATGTTCCTCTTTTTAGAATTTGTATTTAATTTCTGTTGTATTTTATGATTTTGTATAAATTGATGAATATAATCTAAGAGAACCATTTCTAATCTTATTAAAGCTTTAGATCTGCTGGTATGTGTGGTATGTACAGTCAGTCAGGTCCATAAATACTGGGACATGGACACGGTTCTAACTGTTTTAGCTCTATACACCACCATGGACTCTAAATGAAACGGAGTGCTCTAACTGCAGACGGTCAGCTCTAATCTGAAGGTAGTCGCATCAGGTGAACGCTGTAGGAATTACAACGGTTTATAAGAGCCTCCCACCCCTTAAGGGACCAACAGTAATGGACAGAATAATCTTCATAAATCAAACTTCCACTTTTTAATACTTGGTAGCAAATCCTTTACAGTCAGTTCCAGCCTGAAGTCTGGATCACGTAGACCTGACCAGACTGGGTCTCATCCTGGTGATGCTCTGCAGGACTCTACTGTCTTCAGGTCCTGCTGCTTCTTGGGACATTTTCCCTTCAGTTTAGTCTTCATCAGTGAAATGCTCAGTCAGATTCAGGTCAGGTGACGGACTCGACCACTGCATCACGTTCCACTTCTTTTCCTTGAAAACATCTGGTTGCTTTGGCAGTCTGCTTTGGGTCACTGTCCATCTGCTCTGTAAAGCTCCGCCCACTGAATCTGAGTGGATCATATTCCCTGAAACACTTCAGACTTCATCCTGTCAGCAGTGACATCATCAGTAAATACAAGAGACCCAGTTCCACTGGCAGCCATACTGCCCACGCCATGACACTACACCACCGTGTTTGACTGATGAGGTGGTACGATCAGGAGCAGTCCCTGTCCTCCTCCAGACTGTCCCCCTCCAGACTGTCCCCCTCCAGACTGTCCTCCTCCAGACTGTCCTCCTCCAGACTGTCCCCCTCCAGACTGTCCTCCTCCAGACTGTCCCCCTCCAGACTGTCCCCCTCCAGACTGTCCCCCTCCAGACTGTCCTCCTCCAGACTGTCCCCCTCCCATCACTCTGGTACCAGTTGGTCTTGGTCTCATCCGTCCAGAGGATGTTGATCCAGAACTGTGAAGGCTGGAGTGTTTACTAATTATGTATCAGCATTATTTTATTTATTTAAGAGGGATATTTATTTCATAAAGTATCATTTCCTAATAACAATATTTATTTATTGATTTATTTAAATGTGACTAAAACGGCTTTCCATACTTTAAAGCTAAATGTTTATTTTATTTGACCTTTATTCATCCAGGAGAAAGCCACTGAGATTAAAACCTCTTTTCTAGGGAGACCTGGTCAAGATGACGTCACACAAAGTCACTCAGTTATTAAAAACAACACAGAGTGGAATGAAACGTCTAGTAAAAACCGTGTGAATGGAACGGTCACATGACCTGGAGCTGGTCTCAACTTAGTTCAGACCCAATGAAACGAGCTCTTCTCCATGTGGTCTGCAGTCGGGTCCAAGCTGAGGAGCAACGTGGACAACAAGTTCAGTGATGTCATTTATTCTTCTCTGGTATTTGATTGGATATGTGGATATTCCCAAAATAAATGATAAGCCTGACTTGTTTAGACGTTTTGTCTGCTGCTGTCCTTAGAGACGCTCTTCAAGGCCAAGCAAAGGTTCATTTGTGTAAAAAAACACAAAAAAATTGAATTGTGAGGAAAGTCGGTTCTCAAATATTTTTCTTATTTCCTTATTAAATATTTTTGAGGAAAAAAATATGCTCATGGAGAAAATTTGACATCTAAGAGTAAATAGTTGGTAGTTGAAAGCTTGCTGTGGACAGTGGTTCTAAGGAGCATACAGAGAACGTACCCTGGTTCTAAGGAGCATACAGAGAACGTACCCTGGTTCTAAGGAGCATACAGAGAACGTACCCTGGTTCTAAGGAGCATACAGAGAACGTACCCTGGTTCTAAGGAACATACAGAGGACGTACCCTGGTTCTAAGGAACATACAGAGAACGTACCCTGGTTCTAAGGAGCATACAGAGAACGTACCCTGGTTCTAAGGAACATACAGAG
>SSNR01000266.1:588318-616221 GCA_006937965.1 Callopanchax toddi | reverse complement strand
AGAAGGAAGATGCAGTGTACGTACCTTGGTTCTAAGGAACATACAGAGGACGTACCCTGGTTCTAAGGAACATACAGAGAACGTACCCTGGTTCTAAGGAACATACAGAGGACGTACCCTGGTTCTAAGGAACATACAGAGAACGTACCCTGGTTCTAAGGAGCATACAGAGAACGTACCCTGGTTCTAAGGAACATACAGAGAACGTACCCTGGTTCTAAGGAGCATACAGAGGACGTACCCTGGTTCTAAGGAGCATACAGAGGACGTACCCTGGTTCTAAGGAACATACAGAGGACGTACCCTGGTTCTAAGGAGCATACAGAGGACGTACCCTGGTTCTAAGGAGCATACAGAGGACGTACCCTGGTTCTAAGGAGCATACAGAGGACGTACCCTGGTTCTAAGGAGCATACAGAGGACGTACCCTGGTTCTAAGGAACATACAGAGGATGTACCCTGTTCTCTGTAGAACTGAGAGGTGGCTGGATTTAGCCCAGCTGTGTTGGTTCTGCAGGTGACTGAGTTCACGCTGACATCTGTACTAACCTGTGGGCTTTGCTGCCAGGAAACTTGACCGTAGGAAACCTGTGGATGTTTAGACAAGAGGCGGGACGTGTTTTTCTTTGGACTCTGTCCTTCCCACAATTCAAAAGGAACATGTTACACATTAGGAAGGGAGACGTCCTTGGTTTGACTCTGCACCTGCAGACTTGTTCCTCTCAAAACATGAAAAGCTTCACAGGTTTGGATTTCCTTGTGACCTTCTACTTTTCTCTTAAAGTGTCCTAAGAAGAAGACATGGACCAAGCAAGGTCAACAATATCCAAAATTGTAAGTACTGCAGTGTTAAAGCCTAAATCTAAAAGTACAGTCTGAGTTTAAAGGAACAGTTCAGATTGTTTTAGGTGGTGTTCTGTGGATTTAGTTCTCAGTACGTCTAAACTACTGCAGCGCTACATCTAGCTTCATATCTCTAACACTGTCTGCATTATAGCCATAGCTGCTTATCCTTTCAGATTCCTAAAGGCCTTTAAAACGTTGTATTGTTGTTTCCATAGTTTAATGGGGAGCCTCACTCTTACACGCGATTCAACTTGACCCAGAACATGGAGGGGGACAGCAGCCAGGTGGAGATGAAGCTGTCCTCCGACATGGACGAGGAGGTTGGGGGGAACGGTGTGGGAGACCACCTCAATCACAATTCCAACGGAAAACCCTACACGCCTCAGACGTCCAGAGGAATGTCGAAGAGACTGTGCTACATGGCAGCCACTACTCTCCTCATCTTCATCCTTGGTGAGTGAACTGTGTTGGTGCTCATCGGGAACAAAACACAGCTGTTTACAGAATAGTCCATCCATCCTTTCAGGGTACTTGATTGGCTACGTGGCTCATCGCAAAACGGACCCGTCTCCAGTCTGCTCAGCCTCTGTTCGTCCCTTTGAAGAACTGGTGTCCTCTGAGACCGGTGCTGCACCTCTGATGGACTGGGACGAAGTCAAAAAGCTCCTGAATGAGAAACTCACAGCTGCCAACATAGAAAACGCCTTTAGGTGAACATACTGTCGACATTCTCCCACCTTTTCCCGTTTTTGCACTTCAAGTGTATGTCTGTGTTGTGTTCCAGTGAGTTTTCTAAGCTCAGCCACCGGGCTGGTTCTCCTGAAGACGAAGATCTAGGGAACAAGGTGCTCCAGAGGTTTAAGGAGTATGGAATGAGCACCTGGACTGATGAGCACTTTGTTAAGGTTCAGGATCCTCCAACGTCTGGCTCCAATAAGATCATATTCAGGAATGACCCAGAGGATCGTCCAAAGGGGTTCCTGTCTTACAGCCGCATTGGATCAGTGAAAGTTAGTAACAAGCTCAGCAACTGGGAGGAAGGTGAAACGACTGGGACAAACTGCAGTTAACCAGGTTCTCGTTGTCCAGGGTGCAGCTCTGTATGCTTGTTACGGGCAGGAGAGTGACTTTAGGCTGCTGAAGGACAAGAACATCAACTTGAACGGTCGAGTCGTGCTGGTCAGAGCAGGAAAGATCAGCCTCGCTCAGAAGGTGGGTGGGTTTAGAACAAGTCTGAATTCTTCTTATGTTTGATACTTTGAAAGGATTTAGAATTTTGACCAACTTGTTTGGCTTTTAGTTTAAATAAATCCATCTGCTTTGTGTTTTTGTTTCTACTTTGTGCTAACAGGTTGCGAATGCTGCTAAAATGAACACCTCTGCAGTCTTGATCTACCTAGACACCAATGATTATACTTTTAAAGACGATACAGACCTTTATGGACATGTGAGTCAGACTCATTTAAAGCTCCCTCTCTCTCCACTCTGAATCATCTCACTAACAGGTCAAAGGTCAAAGCGCTGATTGGTCAGACTGACCCTGACTTTAAGGTCAGCTGTTGTTCCTCATCCAACCTCCTGAAGATAAACTTTACTTTCAAATGGGCGGGGCAGTTGGGGAGCCGAGCTTCTCTAAGCCCCACCCATCTCTCTTCTCATTGGTGGGTCTTCAGGGTCTCAGATGAAGGGAGTAACTCGTTGATCAACCATCTGCCTTTGCTCGTAGCGTCACCGTGACTGTTAGCTAACGTTAGTGAGGATGAGCACTCCGTGGCTTTTAAAGGGCGGGGCGGGGGGGCTCAGGTAGACAAAGCTGTTCTGATTGGCTCTGTCCTCTAGAGGGGAGTGGTCTGTTCAGGGGAGAGATTTATAAACCAGCCGTTTTAGCGTTAGCTCAGAACATTTCACTAAAATGAGAATCAGGAAGTGAAAACGGTGAAAACATCTGAAGACTTTGGGTCTCAGACTCAGTACTGTCTATGTCGATTAATACTGTACTAATTCAGCCATTTTATAGTTTAACTTACTTTTCTGCAGTAATACTTGTAATGTTTATTTCAGCTCAGTAATGGCCGACAGAGAGCGAATTCTGATTGAGTTTGAACAGATTAATCTGGAGGAACAGACAATGTTGTTGAAGAGAATTAAACAGGAGTGAGGAGACAGCGTTGAATGTCCGTCTGTCCAGTGAGGACGAGGCAGACGACGAGCGAATACGCAGCTCTTGTTTAACCCTTTAGGGACACTGATGGATGATAGAAATGTTCGTACTTCGTCTGCCAGACGTTTCTCGAGCTGATCCATATCTGCTTCGCCGAGATTCTACTATTACTACTCTGTTGATACCGGCGTCAAGCCAGAAATGATCGCGGGGTGTTGGGCCGACCAATCAGAGGCGTGCGCTCTCCGTCTGGTTCGACGGATAGTTAGAAAAGTGAGCTCGACTCCGTCGTTGCAAGACTGTCGGATAATGGCGTTGCGTGTCTCCGTACCAACGCAGACGGAGAAGTATAAATCAGGCTTTACTCAGGACACCCTAAATGAGTAGGTGGATCCATACTGGAGTGACAAAAACAAATGGTCCTACAGGGAGAATGAAGTTGATCTAAAGTGAAAAGTAGGAGAGCAGCCTAACCTGAAGGGAGGAGGGTCAAAGGTTCATGGGCTGGGTGGGAGGTTCTGTTTAAAACTAAAGCAGTATGGAACCTGTCAAAGCTCACTGTGGTGTGGTGTTGTTGTTGGTCTCCTGCAGGTTCACTTGGGTTCTGGAGATCCGTACACCCCAGGCTTCCCCTCCTTCAACCACACCCAGTTCCCTCCTGTGGAGTCTTCAGGTCTGCCAAAGATTCTGGCCCAGACCATTACCAAAAGAGTGGCAGACAGAATTCTGCGGTAAAACTCACATCAGGAGAAATATTAAAGGTCACCCCAGCTGACGAGTCAGTGGTTCAGTATTTTGTTGCTGGTCTCAATTCCACAGGAGCCTTGGTGGTCAGAGTCTCCCAGAAGGTTGGGCAGGTTTCCACAAATTAGGAGACGAGAATGATACGATCACCGTGGAGGTCAATAACTTTCTAACTGAGAAGAAGATCAACAATGTGTTTGGGGTCATCAAAGGTTTTGTGGATGCAGGTAAAATGAAAACTGTACTTTACAAGAGAAGCGGCAGTGTACTGAGCACCGTGTGACCCTTCTGTCCTCTGACTGTCTTCAGACCGATACGTGGTGATCGGCGCCCAGAGGGACGCCTGGGGTCCAGGCTTTGCTGCATCAACCGTTGGCACCAGTGTCCTTGTAGAGCTGGCACGCTCCGTCTCGGATATGGTGAAGATCGGTACGCATCAACTGGGTTTAATGTGACATGGAGCAAAATCCACTAAGAAGCACGATTAGTCATCCCTTTTAAGAAGTGGTTGTCTGCTTTTGACCAGCAGGCTGCCATTTTGGGCAGCGCCTGGGGGCATTTGGAGCTTTGGTATCTTGTTCTCTTTCCCTGAGCCCAGCTCACCCTCTAAAGTTAGGGATGTTTGTCTTACTGGTGATATTTATGGAGAATGTAAAGAGTTAACGCTACAGGGAGGTGGTGAACGTAGGGCGTTTCCATACAACATGGTGATTCTCTCATCTCAAACTACTGAGTTAAACTAAAGTCAACAGTGGAGGGGTACCCCAACAAGAAGACCAAAGTCGCACTAACTGGTCGTGACGTTGAGCATCAGTTCCAGCCTGACGGTGACATCACATCCTGTCCACTGAGCCATGGCGTCCCACTCTTCGGCCCAATCCCAATACTGGCACTTGCACCCTCGCGCCCCTCAGTTGCGCGTTCCCGCTGAGGTGCGCGAGTGCTCAGGGTGTCCCGATTCTCCTGGGTGGAGACTCCGGACCCTATCCCCGCCCCCTTTTCCACCCTCGTTACGCACTTCGCCGAAGTCTGCATCGGAGCGGACTTCAGCCAAGGGTATTACCCATAAGTCATTGCTGCATTAGAATCTTGCGAGAAGGTAGCGGTTCCTCCACTTCATTTAGCTCTAAATGATGACTTGTTGCTGTTTCAAAAATTATTTTGAGCAGCAAAACAGCAGAAACAGCGACTGGCTGCTCCATTTTGAAGAGTAACACAAAAATAACAACAGGATAACAAATAACAAATACATACGAAGCTTTTAAAGTGGCCTGTTCTCCCCAAAGTTAAAGGAATGTCATTTAAAATGATGACAGGACTCTACCCAGCAGCAGGTCCAGGTCTGAGGTGGAGCCTTTCTGTGGACTCTGCTGTAAGGACGATGAAAGAACTGATCATCTTCTGTTTCTCCTCAAACTCTGTCAGAACCTGGTGGATTGGATGAGAATAACAACAGAAGAAATGACAGCAGTACAGATTTTATACATCAGTTTGTCTAAAGGTCTTTTTATGTTATGTAATATTGTAATATGGGTAAATACCATATTCATAAATATAAATGAAAAACCAGAAACCTCCATAAATGATTTAAACACTGAATTCATTCATCACATCTCTGGTGTTTATGATAAATCCATTTAAGGATAAAGTCTAAAGAAATGTTTGTCTTTTTGAGTAAAGTGTGTTCCATTAGATCAGTAAAGCTTCTATATTCACACGTTGATGCTCCAACAGCTGATACCAGCTGACAGACCGTGTGATGCGTGTTCTAGGTTCTATTTGTTGTACTGAACAGTTGTTGCCTCCCATTGAGAGTTTGGACTTTCTTGGTGTAAATAAAGGTTTGGAATAAAACCTGATTTGAAGCGGCGGAGACACGTGACCTGGTCGCTGTCCCAAATGCTGCAGTTAAGTGCGCACTTGTTCACTACGCACTCGAACCCTTCTGTGCACTTCTACCGTAGTGACCGTAGGGAGGAAGTGCGAGTATTGAGACAGGGCCTTCTTGAAGACTCGGGTCATTCAGGTTCTGGGGTTCAGAGTTGCCAGCCTCCAAGGTGAGGTACTGTTGATCCGGTGTTGTCTTGGTCTTGTGATGCCAGCAGATGCCGAGGAGGACCAGTTCTACATTTATTGATTGATTTTTGATCAAACAGCTGTTGTGATTTGATCATTCAGCTCCCTGTTGGAGAACAGCAGGTCGAGGAAAACGTTCTCGTACGGCGAACAGTTGGACTTGAGTGTTCAGAGGTTAAAGGTGGTCACCTGTAAAGGTTCTAGTGCATTTAAGGTTCATCCTGAGACCTCGCCAGAGACTCAAACTAAGTTTTAGTGAGTAGTGTGTAAACACGTATGAACAACTTTTTATTTTCATGAAAATCAAAACCTTTCTCCCTTTTGACAGGTGGGTTCAAACCAAGGAGGAGCATTGTGTTTGCGAGCTGGAGTGCTGGAGAATATGGGAGTGTTGGCGCCACCGAGTGGTTGGAGGTAGGACGTTTTAAACTGCATGCTCTGTGGCCGTTTCTCACTTTTCACATTTTCAGTTGACAGAAGAATGAAACAGAATTTCACACATACTGTTGACATCGTTTTTTCTTTTGACCGTAGGGATATTTGTCTTCCCTGGGTATGAAAGCTTTCTCTTACATCAACCTGGACGGCATTGTGACAGGTACTGACTCTCTTGGTTTAACAGAGTCTTTAGATTCTGATCCAGTTTTACATCATTAACCTCTTTAACAGACCCTGGAAAATGCCTAAAAATGCACGCCTAAATTAGATGCTGCTCTTTATATATGTGTATATAGTAGGGGTGTTGGAAAAAGTCGATTCACGTCCGAATCATTTTTATTATTTATGAAGATTCAGAATATATGTAGTATAAACCGTCTCCGTCTCTCTCTGAACACGCTGCAGCTGTCTTAGTGAACAGTCTGGTCACCTCACCACTGGACTACTGTCGTTCTCTTCTCTTCGGACTACCACAGAAGTCTCTACACAATCTACAGCTAGTTCAGAACGCTGCGGCTCGTATGGAACACCTGTTACTGATCACATGACTCCTGCCATTCCACAGCTTCATGGCTGCCGATAACATTTAGGATAATTTATAAACTGCTTCTCCTCACATTCAAGGCTCTGCATGACCTCACTCCTTCTCACATCACCCAACTCATCCAGGTCTCTGTCCCCTCTCGATGCCTCCGCTCCTCAGCGTCTCTAAGTCTGAACAATCCTCCTGCCAGACGGAGCACCATGGGAACAGAGCCTCAGTAGATCAGCCCGTCACTCTGGAACTCTCTCCAGCTGACCTTAAAAACATCACAACTCTCCCACTCTTTAAAACCAGGCTGAAACCTCACCTGTTTAAATGAGCATACTCACTGTAACTGGGAGTCATGCAGGACTTCTCACTGGTTGTGTGTACGCTGATGGTTTTATTACTGTGAGCTTTATACGGTTATTTTTAACTTGTTACTTTTATTGTGTTTTAATGTGAATTCATATTGTACGGTGACCTTGGGTGTCAGAAAGGTGCCTAAAATAAAAAGTATGATGATGATGATGATGATGTAGACGTGGTCAGACGACTGGCTGCAGGTCAAACCAGCTTCAGGATGGAGAAGAAAGGTGACTGAAGAGACTTTGACCGTGGCGTGGTTGTTGGTCTGAGTGTTTCAGAACCTGCTGATCTTCTGGGATCAACACAACCATCTCTAGGGTTTACAGAGAACGGTCCGAAAAAGGGAAAACATCCAGTGAGCAGCAGGTCTGTGGGCCAACAGGCCTTGTTGAGGTCAGAGGAGACTGGTCAGACAGCTGATGGAAAGTCAACAGTAACTCAGAAAACCACTGGTTACAACCGAGGTCTGCAGAAGAGCATCTCTGAACACAACACTGGGACCTTGAGTCAGGTGGTCTCCAGCAGCAGAAGACCACCCCGGCTGTCCCTCCTGTCAGGAAGAACAGGAAACTGAGGCTACAGTTCACACAGGTCCACAGACCTGGACCACAGAAGGTTGGAGAATTTTCTTGGCACACTTTGGGCCCCTCAGTACCAACTGATCATCGTTGCAACACCACAGTCTACCTGAGTATTGTTACTGAGCATGTCCATCCCTTTATGACCACACGTCTTCTGATGGCTGCTTCCAGCTGTGTCCTAAAGCTCAGATCATCTCAGAATGGGTTCTTGAACATGACGATGAGCTCACTGCACTCAAACGGCCTCCGCAGTCACCAGATCTCCATCCAGTAGAGCACCTTAGGGATGTGGTGGAGCGGGAGATTCTCATCCTGGATGTGCAGCCGACAGATCTGCATCAACTGCGTGATGCTATCATGTCAACATGGACCAAACTCTCTGAGGAACGTTCCAGTACCTTGTTGAATCTAAGCCACTAAGGATTAAGGCGGTTCTGAAGGAAAAAGGAGGTCCGACCCGGTACTAGCAAGGTGTACCCAATAAAGTGGCCAGTGAGTGTATATTTTCACTTAACATGTTTTGCCATTCAACAAAACAGAACCTCTTGCACTTTTGTGCACAAGCACCACCAGGTGGCGCTGTTTAGGTAGAGACTTTGCTTCAGAACCCGCCCCCTGACGCAGCACAGAGATGTGATTGGTTCTAAGACTGACAGCAGGTCTGGGCTGTAGGTGGAAGATGATTTGTTCTGGACTGGAGAGACCAGAGGTTGAGTGTCAGGAGCAGAGCCTTTAGCATGATGGCAGGTTGAAAACACCTGGTGGTGTTTGCAGTCAAATGGGCGGATCACTGGGATTGAATATAATCATTAAATGAATGTAATCCTTTATTTTTAGGTTTGAATGGATTTAAAGTAGCAGCCAGTCCCTTGATGCACCAGCTGATTGAGAAAACCCTAAATGAGGTAAATCTTGAGCCAAGTTTTTCTGTTTTTAGTTTTCAGGCTTTTATGTGAGACGAGAATGAAAAATGATTCTTTTTTTAGGTGAAAAATGAGGACAAGTCTCTGTCTTCTCAATTTGCAAAGAATGACTGGGAATCAAATATGTAAGTGTCCGTAGAGCCGAGACGAAGCCACGCCTGCAGTGTTATTCATCTGATCAGCTTTTTATTTCCTCCCACAGCTTGGAGCCGATGCAGCTGGATAATGCTGCGTATCCGTTTCTTGCCTTTTCTGGAATTCCCTCCCTGTCGTTTCGATTCACCTCTGGCAGCTCAGTAAGGCGTCCTCCTGTGTCTTATTTAAACCAAACGGCCTGACAGCCACGATGCATAACTCTTGTTTTGTCTGTCCCCTCAGAACTATGGGTACTTTGGCACATTGCTGGACACCCAAGAGAACCTGAATGTTGCCACCTCCGGTCGGGTTCCTCAGCTGGCTGAGACGGCAGGGCGGTTTGCAGGTTCTATAGCCCTGAGGCTGGTCCATGACCACCTGCTGCAGTTGGACCTGATGAAGTATGACAAGATCATACGGTCTAATGTGGCCAAGATCAATGCAAAAATCAAGGCTGTTCAAAGGGTGAGTCGAGTTTTCAAACCACCTGAAGTCAGATCTTAGAGACAGGGTGGGGGGGTGGCTTTATGTAGCCGTTAAGACTGTAGAAGGGTGGCGCACTCAAAGGTCTTTATATTTAAATGCTCTGAGTCTTGAATGGGAACGGACAGAAGAGCAAAGTTTAATAAGTCATTTATTTACTGAGTAAACACATGGATGTGTGTAGTAGAACTATGCAGCAGATTCAGAATCAGGGAGAACACGATCAGTAACATTTAAATACATCAGTCTCACTACACCATCAACAACAGTCTGCCTGTGAGGGCGTTTCAGCATCAAAACCACCATAAAGTAGAATTAGAACCGTTTCTGAGTGTTATTAACGACACACCAAAGATTCCAACGGCTGGACACGTCTGTCTTAGTGGTTTTTATCAAAGTGTTCCTCTAAACTACATCAACAAACTGACTGACAGCTCTGATGCCAGAACTGTGTTGAAGCACAGAAAAAGATCAAATCAGAAAACTCAACAAGCACACATCACTATATATATGTACACAGACTACGTATAATAATGTCCATGTCTAAACGCATGCAGGAGGCACTACAGTCAAACGCTGCACACACACACACACACACACACACACACACACTTCTCCGCTCACTCACGCTCTCAACACTAATCTGGATGGACTAATGTTCTTTTTGAAATGACACACAAACATGTCTGAAGATGTTTCTTGTTCTGGTGGTTTCGTCATTAGCAGGGTGCACACAGTTTTTCATCACATGTCCTCAAAGGGCTAAAGCTAAGCTACTTTACAGACTGTGATGTTGCAGTATTTGTCACACTGATGGCTGTGTGTCGTCAGCATGTCTAACTTAGTACTGTACCACCACTTCTCTCAAAATACGCTAATGGTAAGATCCTGGTACGGTACTAGGCTTGGGCGGTATTACTGTAATAAACGGTAAGTGTCCTGTATTTCTAGAGGAGTGTTGTACACTCCCCAAAGCTCTCTACCACACATCACACTCACACCCTGGTGGTGATGAACTACACTACCCTCAGCTGTCCTGGGGCGCACTGACGGAGGCGGGGGTGCCTCCAGGTCTTCTCAGGCTTTTTCCATTCATGTTAGTATAAAGGCTAGTGCTGGTCCCCTAAAGGGTTTTGTTCCTGTCATCATGTAAAACAACAGATTTTGAACACGTTTGGATTGCAGTCCATTTTGGCCATTTCTCATCACAATGAACTGACTGTTGGTCAATCGACACACCGCTGGTCTTGAAGCAATGTTTTAAAGATGTTTTCCCGTGAGAACAGGGTTTCCGCGCGGTAGTAAAAGGTGGTAAAAGGTAGTAAATTCAGTTCTAGGTTTCCTGTATAAACCCTGGAGAACCACAATGTTGAGGATTATTACAGGACCACCTGTTCTCAGGCAGACTTTGCTCTCTCGCCTCTACTTACTTGTCTAGAGTTGATTATCTTTAGAGGAGGGAGAAGCTAGTTCCAAACATCCTGGAGTCTGGTTACTGGACAGCAGTTTGATCTGGTGTCCAGGTCACTGACTTTATCATTTGACCTTTTATATAAAGGTCAATGTTCTGGAAATAGGCCTTATAATTGATAAATCTGTTGCGTCATGATGCTTTACGAAGTTCATCATGTCTTCCTTTGTCAACAAGTTTTATGATTCTTTTTCATTCAGACGTGTACGGTCAATGGGGACATGTTTATTTTCCTTTCTACTGGTGGCTGCAGTCTTCCTCAGAAGTGTCCCTGAGGTTTGTGTGAAGTGTCCATCATTGGCTCCTCCCAATGGACATGATCATTTCACACCTATTGGGTCTGCCGGGTGACCATGTCCATCTCTGCCAGTTGGTGTTGGGAGAAGGGAATCCCAGGTGTGAGACGGTAGACGGCCCATCAGTGTCACCAGGACCTGGGATCTGCTTTCTTCTGAGGGGGACAAATGAGTCAATCCAACATGTGCTCCAAAAAGAAACTACTAGCTAAAGTCCTCACCTTAAAGGTCAAACATTCAAGAACTTTGAACACCGCTCAGTAAACATCTGGTTGAAGATGCTTAATTATTCCTTTCTGTTAAGAATTGTTCTCATGTGTTTTTAAGACACTGAGTTTAAATAACAGTAACACTTATGCTAAGTGGGTGTAATCATATGTTCACAGCTGGATTTATCTAGTTTTTCCATCAAACTCAAAATTGTGTCCAAAGGTGGAATTTGTTTCTTCGTTTTCTTGTAAAACGAACTTGTGCTGCCACTGTTTTCCAGATGCAGCCCCAGCTGTTGCCCAAGGCTCTGACTGTCCAGTGGCTGATTTCTGCCTCCGGGTCCTACAGCCGCGCCTCTCGGAGCCTGGCCTCAGACATCCAGAACAGCAACCTGGACGACATTGAGATGTGTCGCATCATCAATGACCGCATCATGACTGTAAGAGCTCTAGAACACGATCAGGGGGATTCTGTGGAACCAATCCGTGTTTAGTCACTTTCCTTTTTGTATTGGTTTTCATTTTTTGCAGATATTTTCCATACTTTTGGGGGGCTGTGGGTTGTAATAAAGATGGATAGTTTTTTACTGACTGATCTTGTTTGTACTGGCAGGTGGAGCGGAACTTCCTGTCCCCCTACATTTCTCCTAGAGAAGTTCCTTTCCGCCACATCCTGCTGGGCGCAGGCTCCCAGACCCTCAGAGCCCTCTCCGACCACCTCGATGCTCTGAAGACCAATAACCCTGAGGCCGATGCAGATCTGTTCCGCAACCAGTTTGCCCTGGCAACCTGGACCATCCAGGGCTGTGCCAACTCGCTAGCAGACATCTGGTCCCTGGATAATGAGATCTGAAGAAGAGCCCGTTTCCCTCCGTGTTTACGGTGCCGTCACTATCAGCTGACTGCTGCTGTAACCAACCATAACTTAGCTTTTAAAATCCACCCAGTTTTCCTGATACTGATCTTTTTACGCACCAGGAGTCTGCCAACGTGAGGTCATTGAATATAAACATTTGCTTTGGGGCTGATCATTAATAGCATCAAAGGTCCGTGTAATGTAACAGTACTGCTCCCTGAATTAGTTCAATAGAGGGAATATTTTTCACTATCGGGTCATAATTAACATTTAGGCTGCCAGCTCATAATGGCAGCATCACAATGACTTCCTATTTGTTGACTATGACTACAGCTCACAGGTCCTGCTGTCTCCACAGCTGCTAAACTCTCAGAATCAAGGCTTGCATTGGTAGCATCATTTTTACAGTGCTGGTATTTTCTATATTTTAATGATCTAATTCAGAAGGTGCTGACAGAGCCAAATATGTCCCAGTGATGCCATTGTGATGCACTGAGCGTAGCTTTGGGACCATCTGCTGCTGATCTTCATCACATCACCAGCTAGCTAAGACGAGTCCTGTTTTTATATGCAAGAACAAATCGGAAACATTGACCTGAAAAACAACAAGACGGTCACAAACACGCAGCACTGGAACGAAACCGTGTTTATTTATTTATTTATCAGTGGCAGAGTTCACTATAAATAGCTTTTTAGCGCCTTTTTTACAATGTATAATTATCGGAAGCAGTGTCTTCCATAATTATGACAGTTATACTGTCGAAATGACAAAAGCAGCATCTGCTTGAAGAAGTGTACATGTAGAGCAAGGCCAGTACTGAGCGCTGTGCTCCTCCTCTACAACCCTGGTGACTGGACATCCAGGCTGTGCCAGCTGTTCTCTGGGGAATTAAAGGGACATTCCACCAGAAAGTGATTTTCTGTCTGTTACCATATTCCTCAGATCAGCCCAGCTGTTATCCTGATCCAGCAGGACTCCTTTAGCTTTAGCTTAGCGTAAAACACTGTAAGTGAATGGTAACTACTAGCATTGTGAGAAAAACTCCCTCAGTAGTGATACTAGTGATACTAACTCTGACTAGTGACCTCAGTAAACACATCGACTGGAAGTGAAAATAAAAAGTAACATGAAGGAATTACAGGAACTATTTTAGACTAGGGACTACTTTATGACAAAGAACAGCTGTAAGCCTCCACTGAACGGAGTAAGGACATGACGCAGCGTCTCCAAGGAGACGTACGTCTGTAAACACGTATCTGAACGTTGTTTTCAAACCTCACAGATGAAGAAAACTAACAAAGTCAGGAGCTGCTCAGAGAGATCTTCAAAAAACGTAACTGGGTTTAGTCTAGTAGACGGGATTTGTTTTTAAGGACGTAGGCGACTTTGGAGACGCTGCGTCATGTCCTTACTCCGTTCAGTGGAGGCTTACAGCTGTTCTTTGTCATAAAGTAGTCCCGAGTATAAAATAGTTCCGGTAATTCCTTCATGTTACTTTTTATTTTCACTTCCAGTCGATGTGTTTACTGAGGTCACTAGTCAGAGTTAGTATCACTAGTATCACTACTGAGGGAGTTTTTCTCACAATGCTAGTTGTTACCATTCACTTACAGTGTTTTACGCTAAGCTAAAGCTAAAGTAGTCCTGCTGGATCAGGATAACAGCTGGACTGGTTCTGACCCACTGATCTAACTCTGAGGAATATGGATCACTTTCTGGTGGAATGTCCCTTTAAATACAACGTTAAATAGCCAGTCCCCCTCCTTGTTCCTCTGTTTATGTTGTGGTTGTCCCATCAGCTGTTTTCCAGGAGGACTCCTTCCTGGACGTTGGCGCTCTACGGACCTGTTGATACATGTACACTTCTCATTCTGACGGCGTCATTCTGGAGCAGCATTTTCCAAAATGAGCCAATAAGAAGGTAGTTTTTGCCTACCAGTCTGTGTCCGTATCGGAGGCAGTGCCCTCCATATTTCACTGTAGGGTGGATGATTTTATTATCGGGAACAGTGTTTCCCATAATGTGTACAGTTCCTAACTATGCATTATGATGCATATTGCTACATCCTCTCTGTTGATCTAGCTGACTGTTCGATGTCTTTGTTGCATCTGCAGCTGATCAGGAAGATGATGCAAACAGAATAAAATGGTGTGGTCCAGTAGACGTTTCTCTTGACCAACACCTCTGGGTTACTAATTAAAGCATCGTAAAAAAAGACTTCTGCTTTCTTTTATCCTCTGCTGATTTTTTATAGATAGTTTCTTGTGCCTTTTGTTGCCCGTGTTACAGCCTGAGATTTTGGGTATGAAACAAACAGGGAATGGTAGAAAAGCTCTTGTTTGATTTGACATCTGATTCTTTTGTTTTCCTGATCTAAGTTTTTGTTGTAAAAACCTGATTACAGATGAAAATCTCTGGTGCAGTTGAATTTAAAATGTGCTCACAGTGTTGACCTGTTTTTTTTTCTTTTCTAAATGCATCTTCAAACCCAACAGGAATCAAAGATATGAAATGAAAGAACCATGTGTGGAAAAAACCCAGAAAAACTTGTTTGAAAGAAACCTTTTAATTCAACTGTGTTCAAAATGAATGTAAGAATTGTTTAGATTTGTCCTTCTTCCTCTCACCGTCTTTGGCTGGGCTTGATGTTTTTGTTGGAATAAAAGTGACATCACTTCCTAGGTGTTGTAATTTCTCCTCCTTCACAGGTCGGTGTCATTAGGGTGTGCAATGCAGGGCCTCCACATTCACTCCTAAAGCACTCTGGTCCTTGTTTGTTAGGGCGTACCATGCAAAGCATTGCAGCTGGTGTTGGTAGAGTGACCGTTCTGGTAACCGGAGGGTCTCCGGTTCAATCCCAGCTCCAGCTGGGTTACATCGTCATGTCCTTGGGCAAGACACTTCACCCACTTTGCCTACTGGGGGTGGACGGAGGGACTTTGCGACCCCGGTTAATGGCATCCCTGCCTCCGTCAGTGCGCCCCAACGTGGCTCATCACCACCTGTGTGTGTTGTGTGTGTGTGTGAGAATGGGTGTTGCGTTGTACAGCACTTTGGGGAGTGTAGAACACTAGAGAGACTATATGAATACAGGACATTTACCATTAAGTTTTAGATAAGAAAAGTGTAAACCAGTTTACTGAGACTTCTGCCTTCCAGGAGGTTCCCAAAAGTCTGATCTGCTCTCCCCGCCATCTGCCTGTTTTTGTCAAGCCTCCCTCCTTATCAGCGCTCTGCCAGTGCCAGGCACCTTTGATTTACTTTGGTGCTCAGGGATCGATGGCAGCAGACGGTGAGCCTCCTAGATGCATACACAAGGCCTTTCTATGAGAAAGTTATAGCGACATTAACCTCCGGTCTGAGATTCCTTTCTGTGGTTTCAATGGTATCTATCGGCTTGTGCGGTTAAAGACACAATAGAAAATGTCTACGGTCAAATAAAAAGCTCTATCGTTTACGCCACCATCCAAGTTTTACGGCAGTAATTTACGTCACAATGCACTTTATGGCATGCTCATTCACAAGGAGGCGTTCTATGTTTCGTATATTTATCATCGGGATATAAAATGAGCTATATCAGGATATGACATTTTCCCTAATCCCTAACCAGGATGTTGGGTGTATTTGGTGTACAGTGTTGGGAAAGTTACTTCAAAACTGTAATGCATTATTTATTACTGGTTACTGTCATTTTAAAGTAATTTGTTACATTACAATATTACTGTTCTTTAAATGTAAGGCATTACACTACTATTGCATTACTTTTAGTTACTCTCACCAAAAATACTGTAAATATGGATTTGACCATAAACGTAGCTCAGGACACTCAGTGAGCTCATTCCACATCCAGTGGAAGGTGATGTGATGGATACATGGAGATATCCAACTATCTGGATAATAACCCATCCATCCATTTGTCCATTGTCATCCATCCATCATTTATCATCCATCATTTATCATAGATGGTTCGGGCATCTGGTCAGGACGCCTCCCTCGGGAGGTGTTCTGGGCATGTCCTGCCGGCAGGAGGCCCCCAGGTCAACCCAGGACAAGCTGGAGGAAATACATCTTCAGTTTGGCCTGGGAACGCCTGGGCATCCAGCTGAGGAGCTGGTGGACTTGGCCGGGGAGAAGGTGGCCTGGGCTGCCCGACTTGGAATGCTGCCCCCGCGACCCGGACCCGGATAAGCGGAAGAAGGCGAGGCATTTATCATCCATCCATCATCATTTATTATCCATCATTTATCATCCATTTATTATCCATTCATCATTTATCATCATACATCATTTATCATCATCATTTATCCATCCATCATTTATCATTATCATCCATCCATTTATCATCATTTATCATCCATCATTTATCATCATTAATCATTTATCATCCATCATTTATAATCATTTATCATCAATTTTTCATCATTTATCATCCATCATTTATCATCCATCCATCATTTATCATCATTCATCACTTATTGATCCATCATTTATCATCCATCATTTATCCATCCATCATTTATCCATCATTTATCATGATACATCATTTATCATCCATCATTTATCATCATTTATCATCCATCATTTATCACCCATCATGTTTCATCATTTATCATCCATCCATCATTTATCATCCATTATTTATCATCATTTATCATCCATTCATCATTTATCATCCATCATTTATCATCCATCCATCATTTATCATCATTCATCACTTATTGATCCATCATTTATCCATCCATCATCATACATCATTTATCATCCATCATTTATCATCATTTATCATCCATCATGTTTCATCATTTATCATCCATCCATCATTTATCATCCATCTTTTATCATCATACATCATTTATCATTCATCATTTATCATTCTTCATTTATCATCCATCTTTTATCATTTATCATACATCATTTATCATCCATCCATCATTTATCATCATTTATCATTCATAATTTTTCATCATTTATCATCCATCTTTTATCATCATTTATTATCATTCATCATTTATCATCCATCATTTAACATCATGCATCATTTATCATCATCATCCATCATTTATCATCATCCATCATTTATCCATCCATCATTTATCATCATCCATCATTTATCATCATCATTTATCCATCCATCATTTATCATTATCATCCATCATTTGTCATCATCCATCATTTATCCATCCATCATTTATCATCATCCATCATTTATCCATCCATCATTTTTCATCATTTATCATCATCCATCATTTATCATCCATTATTTATCCATCCATCATTTATCATCATTCATCATTTATCATCATCCATCATTTATCCATCCATCATTTATCATCCATCCTTTATCCATCCATTATTTATCCATCATTTATCATCATCCATCATTTATCATCATCCATCATTAATCCATCCATCATTTATCATCCATCATTTATCCATCCATCATTTTTCATCATTTATCATTTATCATCATTTATCATCTATATTTTATCATCATTCATCATTTATCATCCATCTTTTATCATCATTTAACATCATCCATCATTTATCATCATCCATCATTTATCCATCCATCATTTATCATCATTTAACATCATTTATCATCATCCATCATTTATCATCATCATTTATCCATCCATCATTTATCATCATCATCCATCATTTATCATCATCCATCATTTATCATCATCATTTATCCATCCATCATTTATCATCATTCATCATTTATCATCATCATCCATCATTTATCATCATCATTTATCCATCCATCATTTATCATCATTCACCATTTATCATCATCATCCATCATTTATCATCATCCATCATTTATCATCATCCATCATTTATTATCATCATTTATCCATCCATCATTTATCATCATTCATCATTTATCCATCCATCATTTATCATCCTTCATCATTTATCATCCATCTTTTATCATCATCATCCATCATTTATCATCATCATCCATCATTTATCATCATCCATCATTTATCATCATCATTTATCCATCCATCATTTATCATCCATCATTTGTCATCATCCATCATTTATCCATCCATCATTTATCATCATTTATCATCATCCATCATTTATCATCCATCATGTTTCATCATTCATCATTTATCATCATCCATCATTTATCATCCATCATTTATCCATCCATCATTTATCATCCATCATTTTTCATCATTTATCATCTATTTTTTATCATCATTCATCATTTATCATCATCCATTTATCCATCCATCATATATCCATCCATCATTTATCATCCATCATTTTTCATCATTTATCATTCATCATTTATCATCTATCTTTTATCATCATTCATCATTTATCATCATCCATCATTTATCCATCCATCATTTATCATCAATTTTTCATCATTTATCATCCATCATTTATCATCCATCCATCATTTATCATCATTCATCACTTATTGATCCATCATTTATCATCCATCATTTATCCATCCATCATTTATCATCCATCATTTATCATCATACATCATTTATCATCCATCATTTATCACCCATCATGTTTCATCATTTATCATCCATCCATCATTTATCATCCATTATTTATCATCATTTATCATCCATTCATCATTTATCATCCATCTTTTATCATCATTTATCATTTGTCATCCATCTTTTATCATCATTTATCATTCATCATTTATTGTAATTTATCATCCATCTTTTATTATCATTTATCATCCATCCATCATTTATCATCCATCTTTTATCATCATACATCATTTATCATCCATCATTTATCATCATTTATCATTCATCATTTATCATCCATCTTTTATCATTTATCATACATCATTTATCATCCATCCATCATTTATCATCATTTATCATTCATCATTTTTCATCATTTATCATCCATCTTTTGTCATCCATAATTTTTCATCATTTATCATCCATCTTTTATCATCATTTATTATCATTCATCATTTATCATCCATCCTTCATTTATCATCCATCATTTATCATCCATCATTTAACATCATGCATCATTTATCATCATCATCCATCATTTATCATCATCCATCATTTATCCATCCATCATTTATCATCATCATTTATCATCATCCATCATTTATCATCCATCATTTGTCATCATCCATCATTTATCATTATCATCCATCATTTGTCATCATCCATCATTTATCCATCCATCATTTATCATCATCCATCATTTATCCATCCATCATTTTTCATCATTTATCATCCATCATTTATCCATCCATCATTTATCATCATTCATCATTTATCAACATCCATCATTTATCCATCCATCATTTATCATCCATCCTTTATCCATCCATTATTTATCCATCCATCATTTATCATCATCCATCATTTATCCATCCATCATTTATCATCATCCATCATTAATCCATCCATCATTTATCATCCATCATTTATCCATCCATCATTTTTCATCATTTATCATTCATCATTTATCATCATTTATCATCTATATTTTATCATCATTCATCATCATTCATCATTTATCATCCATCTTTTATCATCATTTAACATCATCCATCATTTATCATCATCATTTATCCATCCATCATATATCATCATTTAACATCATCCATCATTTATAATCATCCATCATTTATCATCATCATTTATCCATCCATCATTTATCATCATTTATCATCATCATCCATCATTTATCATCATCCATCATTTATCCATCCATCATTTATCATCATTCATCATTTATCATCATCATCCATCATTTATCATCATCATTTATCCATCCATCATTTATCATCATTCATCATTTATCATCATCATCCATCATTTATCATCATCATCCATCATTTATCATCATCCATCATTTATCATCATCCATCATTTATTATCATCATTTATCCATCCATCATTTATCATCATTCATCATTTATCATCCATCTTTTATCATCATCATCATCATCCATCGTTTATCATCATCATCCATCATTTATCATCATCATTTATCCATCCATCATTTATCATCCATCATTTGTCATCATCCATCATTTATCCATACATCATTTATCATGATCCATCATTTATCATCATCCATCATTTATCATCCATCATTTATCCATCCATCATTTATCATCCATCATTTTTCATCATTTATCATCATTTATCATCTATCTTTTATCATCATTTTGCATCATGCATCATTTATCCATCCATCATTTATCATCCATCAATTTTCATCATTTATCATCATTTATCATCATCCATCATTTATCATCCATCATTTATCCGTCCATCATTTATCATCCATCATCCATCATTTATCCATCCATCATTTATCATCTATCTTTTATCATCATTTTTCATCATCCATCATTTATCCATCCATCATTTATCATCATTTATCATCCATCATTTTTCATCATCCATCATTTATCCATCCATCATTTATCATCATCCATCATTTATCCATCCATCATTTATCCATCCATCATTTATCATGTTTCATCATTTATCATTCATCATTCATCATTTATCATCATCCATCATTTATCCATCCATCATTTATCCATCCATCATTTATCATCCATCATTTATCCATCCATCATTTATCATCCATCATTTTTCATAATTTATCATCCATCATTTATCCATCCATCATTTATCATCCATCATTTTTCATCATTTATCATTCATCATTTATCATCATTCATCATCTATCTTTTATCATCATTCATCATTTATCATCATTTATCATCATCCATCATTTATCATCCATCATTTATCCATCCATCATTTATCATCCATCATTTTTCATCCATCATTTATCATCCATCATTTATCCATCCATCATTTATCATCCATCATTTTTCATTCATCAATCTTTTATCATCATTCATCATTTATCATCATCCATCATTTATCATCCATCATTTATCCATCCATCATTTATCATCCATCATTTTTCATCATTTATCATTCATCATTTATCATCATTCATCATCTATCTTTTATCATCATTCATCATTTATCATCATTTATCATCATCCATCATTTATCATCCATCATTTATCCATCCATCATTTATCATCCATCATTTTTCATCCATCATTTATCATCCATCATTTATCCATCCATCATTTATCATCCATCATTTATCCATCATTCATCGTTTATCCATCATTTATCATCATTTATCAATCCATCATTTATCCATCATTCATCGTTTATCCATCATTTATCATCATTTATCAATCCATCATTTATCATCCATCATTTATCATTTATCAATCCATCATTTATCCATCATTCATCGTTTATCCATCATTTATCATCATTTATCAATCCATCATTTATCCATCATTCATCGTTTATCCATCATTTATCATCATTTATCAATCCATCATTTATCATCCATCATTTATCATTTATCAATCCATCATTTATCCATCATTCATCGTTTATCCATCATTTATCATCATTTATCAATCCATCATTTATCCATCATTCATCGTTTATCCATCATTTATCATCATTTATCAATCCATCATTTATCATCCATCATTTATCATTTATCAATCCATCATTTATCCATCATTCATCGTTTATCCATCATTTATCATCATTTATCAATCCATCATTTATCCATCATTCATCGTTTATCCATCATTTATCATCATTTATCAATCCATCATTTATCATCCATCATTTATCATTTATCAATCCATCATTTATCCATCATTCATCGTTTATCCATCATTTATCATCATTTATCAATCCATCATTTATCCATCATTCATCGTTTATCCATCATTTATCATCATTTATCAATCCATCATTTATCCATCATTTATCATCAGGCAGCTTGACTTCTTTTGTTATCTTGAAAGTTTTAACTCATCCTATTGAAAAACAACCATTCACATCAATTCACCCAAGCCCTTTCCCAACAGTAACTCCTCTCCACACCCCTCCCTTTCACCCTCAGACCCCCTGCCTGCATTAACAGGCTTTTGTTTGTTTCGCCATGAATTTAAAAAGTGAATACAAAGCAGGCATGCATAGTGCTTACAGTCACCCCCAAAACAATGAACGGTTCTCTTCATATGTCGCTCTCTAGTGTCCTGTCTTGTGCCTGGTCTACCCCTCTGCCTTCTGTGTCCACAGGTGTCTCCTATGTGTAATCCTGCCACCTGTGTCTCATCCCGTCATCACCTCCCCACTATATCAGCGTGCCTGTCTTGTCTGTGTTTGTCAGATCCTCGTCTTCTCATCTTTGCTCCTAGTCCTTGTTTGTATCCTCGTATCGTTAATAAATATCTATTCATACATCTGCTCTTGGATCCTCCTTCAACACACCGAAACCTGACAACTAAATGACGTCCCACTCAAAGTCCATCAAATTCTTTAGGAGAGTGTCCACAGGGGGATTGACCTTTTTGTGGACCAGCTTCTCATCCTCTTTGACACCACCTGGCTGGTCTTTCTTCCCTCTCAGAATTGATACCAACCAGGCGCCTAAAATGAACAGAGCCGGACCAGTTCGGTTCTGATCTGACCAAAGATGCGCGTTAACATTGATCAGCCTATAATAAGGGTGATGTAATGTGTGTGTGTGTGTGTGTGTGATTCTGTATGGATTGGAGCCGTGGCGTCAGGTTGATGGTATTATGAGGCGTATTCATTTAGGTTGGACTGAGTAGAAAATCACTGAAGGCCCAGAGGTTAGAGCCACGGCCCGCCACTGGAAAAACGTTAACACTGTGATCTTTAAAATAAAATATGAAAACTTCTGTTAGTCATGAAAAAGTCCTCCTAGTCCTCACAAAGAAGCCCAGACTTCCCTCTCCCCAGACAGTTTGACCAACTCCTCCGGGGGATCCTAAGGCGCTCCCAGGTCAGCTGAGAAACATAGTCCCTCCAGCAAGACCTTCCGTCATAGATGTTTGTTTTAAACTGTGTGTGTGTGTGTGTGTGTGTGTGTGTGTGTGTGTGTGTGTGTGTGTGTGTGTGTGTGTGTGTGTGTGTGTGTGTGTGTGTGTGTGTGTGTGTGTGTGTGCACGCACGGTAGGACCATGCTGTTATGTAGAGTGAAAATGCCAGCGAGCGTCTGCAGCTGTAAGGACAGTCTGAGAGATGTCCGATTTTCACTCCGTGACCGCTGTAGATAGACACCATTTATAAAACCTGCTCACGCAAAAAATGAGTCTGAAAGGTGCGCAAACTTTGGGATTTATAAAAGAAAACTAACTTTATGCAAACTGAACCTTGCATAAGCACATTTTGCTTGACTGATCCTCTCGCTACCCACGGATCTCCGGACCACCCGGACTGTCCTCTCGGCGAACCCTCTCCCCGTGTGGGCGGCTCTGCCCGACTGGGACCTGCCTCCGCCTCGACGTGTCAAGTCTGTGCCGGCTGGATCCACTGAGACCGTCCTGGTACCAGTGAAATCCATAATCTGGTAACCTAAGGCCTGTTGATAAGCTAACTACTCCACAGTAGCTTACACCAACAAGTAACCTCCTAACTTACCCTACATAACCAAATCCCTTAAGATAACGCCCTAGTCTTAAACATCATAAACTCAGATCATTACATTCATTAATAAGATCAATTATGAACACTCTACACCATGCCAATATGCTAACTGATGCTACCTTTTGCTAATCTGTGTTGTAACTGTCCGTCAGTCTTTCTAGTGAATAAATTCTGTAAAGTCTTTTATTCCTGACTCAGCCTACATCTGTCAATAAAGGTACGTAACTACTCACTGTAATATTTCCTAGGACCTAGATTCCTGCATTTAATATTAGTTTTGATTCAAGGTCGGAAGCTCAGACGCTCCTTAAAACCTAAAAAGAACTAACTAACTATATTGCAGAAGGTGTGGCAAAACGAAAGGGTTTTAAACGCTACATTAACATAAAAAAGTCAGTTAAAGTTAAACATTTATTCAGAACCAACATTAAGAGTCCATGAACTGCATTTTAGATCAAGTTGATTTAGCTGTTTTGCATAAAGTCAATATGAGTTGAACGATGGACGAAGTCAACTTTTAATAACATGAAATGCAACAGGTGTTTTAGAAAAAATCTACTGGACACCTTTTTTCTTGTGACTCCTAAAACACATGTTGGTTTTCAGAAAGGAAGAAGTAAACTGAACTAAATCAGTAAGAAGCTTCAGACACTCAAACACTCAGAACTTTGTAGACTCCAGATGTGGAGAACTGGCTGCTGGTGTTGCATTCCTGAAAGACACAAAGGAGAAATGGATGAAAAGTCAATCGGAGGACGTTCTCCAAAGATCTTAATGATGCAGAACATTACCCATAACTACCTGTTGTTCTCAGCGTCTTCAGCTGTCTCTGGAAGCTCTTTCCTGCTGGTCTCTGGGAGGAGGAATCCCAGCGTTCCGCTGATCAGCGTTAGGCTGCTGGAGACTGCGATGGGGACGGCCCAGTGGTACACAGCCAACATGTTCAGCAGAGGAGCCGATAATCCACCTGCCCTCCCTGACATTGAGCCCAAAGCTGTGGTGGTTTGTCTAAAAAAGGAGTCTGAGTTAGGCTACAAGATGCTTCCCACTGCTCCAGTTCTTTTCACTGCCACCACTTACCGAACGGATGTTGGAGACAATTCCTGCATAAAGACAAAGGTTACAGAGCCCGCCCATACCAGGAAAAAACGAGCCGCGACCGCTAAAGATGTTACGGCTATGGGATAATCTAGGGAGGAATTGGAACACACTCATTAAAAAAAAACATAAATGACAAACAAACTAATGAGCTACCTTGGAAAACAGCGAGGATTAGCATGGAAGAAAGCCCTCCTGTCACAATGGTAGATATGAAAATGATTTTTCTCCCAAAAACCTCCAACAGCCACATGGAGAGTAAATTAGCCGGGATTTCAAAAGCTCAGAAAAGTAACTGCGTCACGAAGATGCTGAGGCCGAGACTTCCCATGTCTAAGTACAGACAGTAGATGCTAAGATTCACAGCAAACCTTAAAGAACAGACAGGAAAGAGTTAATGAAGTGTTGAGTCAGAGCGAACTGCAACAATATGACAATCAGTGGTTAGACTTCAGAATCAGACACTGCTTTATTAGCCAAGAGTGTGGCACAAACAAGGAAAACATCCAAAGAAAAGATGAGCAAATATATAAAAACGGTATACATGTACATACTGTATGTCCATATCAGTGTGTACTTTTGATCAGAGCGTGGACTCACCAGGCCAGTGACACCGTGAGGAAGTATCTGGTCAGCAGCGGTGATCTGAACATGACTTTAATCCCTCTGTTGTTTGGAGTGTTGTTCACAGCAATCTGTGGCAGAAACACTGGTTACTAAAGATCAGAAATATGAGGAAATATTTGAAGAAAATTCACTTCATTAATAAAGCTCTAGTTTACAACAAATACAATTACAAGGTTTGGGTATTTAAGCTCAAAATACTCTTATTGAACTCTCTACAGTTTAGTATAAGGCTGTTTGGTTTTTGGTGTTTGTGGCGTGTAGCTCAGTTGGTAGAGTGGCCGGTCCAGAGGGTCACCGGTTCGATCCCCAGCTCTGGCTGGGTTAGATTGTCGTTGTGTCCTTGGGCAAGACACTTGACCCACCTTACTGTGTGACTGTGTGTGAATGTTGGTGGTGGTCAGAAGGGCCGATGGTCAGAATGGCAGCCTCTCTTCTGTCAGTCTGCCCCAGGGCAGCTGTGACTACAGACGTCTGTCGTAGTTTAACCTCCACCAGAGAGTGGATGAATAATGGAGCTTCTGTGAAGAGCTTTGGGCGTCCTGAAAGGCGCTCTATAAATCCAATCCATTATTATTATTATTATTGTTGTTGTGCTGCTCCTGCAGCACGTACAGTAGCGTGGATGTTGTTCAGTTAAAACAAACAACCATAAACAGCCCCTTACTAAACCATAGATGTTTACAGACAGGTAATATGCATCCAATAATCCAAAGTATTCTCAACATTCCAAAAACGTTCCAAAAGTATTCCAAGTGTACCATAATTCCCCCAACATTCTGAAAATATTCTTGATGTTCTGAAAGTATTTCCACAATCCCAAAATATTCCCAACCTTTAAACAAATATTCTCAGCATTCCAAAAATATTCGTGGCACCACCAAAAAGTTCATGACATACTAATATATTCCTGATGTTCCAAAAGTATTCCCAACATTCACTAATTTCCCCAATATTCTGAAAATATTCCAGACAGTCCAAAATTATTCTCGATGTTCCCAAAATATTCCTGACACTCCAAAATTATTCCCAGCGTTCCATATTTTCCCAACTTTCTGAAAATATTCCCACGTTCCGAAAAATGAGAGACACCTTTAATTGATTAAATCTAAACTAACTGGCTCTACTTTGTGTGCAGTAACTTCCGGTTGTCCTACCAAACTATTTGAAGGTATTCTACATCAGGTACTAAAGGAAAATGCACTAAATGAGATTGTACACCTTGTCCAGCAGAGCGTGTGGGACAAGCTGGTTGTTAATAGCTGCTACTTTGACAATCAGCTGCTTCGCCTCCTCCATCCTCCCTCTGCTCAACAACCATCTGGCTGACTCTGGAATAAACCTTTAAAGAGAAAAAAGCTCATTAAACATCCTCTAAGTAAGCAGTAGAAAATCCACTCTATTCAGGGGCTGCAATAAATAAAACGATGAAGGTAATTAACCCAGAAAAAACTCAATGAGATCAGAAATCAATGACAAGAGCGTCCTAACCAACCAAACACACACATACCATATGTAGACAACGACCAGCGCAAGTGGCACTGCTGACACTAGTTGAGTTAATCTCCAGTTCCGGATGACATAGACTGTACCAGCAAGGACACACTGACCGATTGAAGCAAAAAGCTGGGCCACACAAGCTCCATATGATCGTCTGGACACCCCGATCCATTCAGTGCTGCAGAAGGCAGAAATAACCTCAGTGAACAGCAGTCAGTCACATCAGCGCTTCAACAGGAACTAATAAACCAAGTGAGGATAGCTGTGAAAAACTAGTTGACCCATACAGATTGCTTCTGTTTTCCTCACTTAAACCGGACAGATCCACACTCCATCCAGAACCCTAAGGTCAAATCATCAAATGCTCCTCACTGTTCCTAGATCAGGTTACAGAGCAGAGGTGATCTCTGCCCCAACCTCTGGAACAACAAAAACAGCATCTGTCCTCCTAAATCTACGGAACAGTATTAGCACCCTTAGCATCAACAGCTGCATCAAGTCCTCGCCTCGCCTTCTTCCACTTATCCGGATCCGGGTCCGCCCAGGCGTTCCCAGGCCAAACCGAAGATGTATTTCCTCCAGCTTGTCCTGGGTCGACCCGGGGGCCTCCTGCCGGCAGGACATGCCCAGAACACCTCCCGAGGGAGGCGTCCAGGAGGCATCCTGACCAGATGCCCGAAACACCTCAACTGGCTCCTTTCGATATGGAGGAGCAGCGACTCTACTCCGAGTCTCTCCCGGATGTCCGAGCTCCTCACCCTATCCCTAAGGCTGAGCCCGGCCACCCTGCGGAGGAAACTCATTTCGGCCGCTTGTATCCGCGATCTCGTTCTTTCGGTCATTACCCAAAGCTCATGACCAGGTGAGGATTGGGAGGTAGACCGACCGGTAAATCGAGAGCCTTGCTTTCTGGCTCAGCTCCTTCTTCACCACCACAGACCGGTTCAGCGTCCATCACTGCAGACGCTGCCCCAATCCGCCTGTCGATCTCCCTCCTTCCCTCCCTAGAGTACAAGTCCCCGAGATACTTG
>SSNR01000266.1:559144-585524 GCA_006937965.1 Callopanchax toddi | reverse complement strand
TTTGCACTTTGTCAAAGTTTATATAAGGTCAGAAATGTTTCAGGACCCTGAAAAGGTCCAAATAGGAACCAGGAGGTCCAAAACGCTCCAAGAGGAAAAACGATGTCCCCCAGAGCAGGTCCTGACAGGACGTGTGTCTACATCCAAGTCAGGGAATTTTCTTTTTTCAAATTCAGGCACATTCATGATCTCCCACTTCATTACACTGATGATTAATTACACGCGCGAACAGGAACGATACTGGTTTAAAACGACACTGTAAGAAAGGAAATCAGGGTCCAAAAAAGAAGTAACTGAATTACATTTATTTGAGTGTTTCATTCAGTTTGTTTTAAACAAACGGAATACATTTTAAGTTAAATATATTTTAAAAACTACATTTAAAAACAAAAATAACAAAAAGTTTAAAAGTGCTAAAGAAAAAATTACATAAAAATTAGCTTAGAAAACAAATAAATGAAAAACATCATAAAAATGTCCTTTTAATCACCTCGCCTCGCCTTCTTCCGCTTATCCGGGTCCGGGTCGCGGGGGCAGCATTCCAAGTCGGGCAGCCCAGGCCACCTTCTCCCCGGCCAAGTCCACCAGCTCCTCAGCTGGGACGCCCAGGCGTTCCCAGGCCAAACTGAAGATGTATTTCCTCCAGCTTGTCCTGGGTCGACCCGGGGGCCTCCTGCCAGCAGGACATGCCCAGAACACCTCCCTGGGGAGGCGTCCAGGAGGCGTCCTGACCAGATGCCCGAACCACCTCAACTGGCTCCTTTCGATATGGAGGAGCAGCGACTCTACTCCGAGTCTCTCCCGGATGTCCGAGCTCCTCACCCTATCCCTAAGGCTGAGCCCGGCCACCCTGCGGAGAAAACTCATTTTAGCCGCTTGTATCCGCGATCTCGTTCTTTCGGTCATTACCCAAAGCTCATGACCAGGTGAGGATTGGGAGGTAGATCGACCGGTAAATCGAGAGCCTTGCTTTCTGGCTCAGCTCCTTCTTCACCACAACAGACCGGTTCAGCGTCCATCACTGCAGACGCTGCCCCAATCCGCCTGTCCATCTCCCTCCTTCCCTCACTAGAGAACAAGACCCCGAGATACTTGAACTCCTCCACTTGAGGCAGGACCTCTCTCCCGACCCGGAGTTGGCAATCCACCCTTTTCCGGTCGAGAACCATGGCCTCAGACTTGGAGGTGCTGATCCTCATCCCAGCCGCTTCACACTCAGCTGCGAACCTCCCCAGCAAGAGCTGTAGGTCAGAGCCTGATGAAGCTAGGAGGACCACATCATCCACAAAAAGCAGAGTCGAGATTCTCCTGTCACCAAACTCAACCCCCTCCACACCACGGCTGCTCCTAGAAATCCTGTCCATAAAGGTTCTGAACAGGACCGGTGACAAAGGGCAGCCCTGGAGGAGTCCAACCCTCACTGGGAACAGGTCTGACTTACTGCCGGCTATGAGGACCAGACTCACACTCCTCTGGTACAGGGACTGAATGGCCCTTAACAAAAGACCATCCACCCCGTACTCCTGGAGTGCCCCCCACAGGGTGCCCCTGGGGACACGGTCATAAGCCTTCTCCAAATCCACAAAACACATGTGGACTGGTTGGGCAAACTCCCATGACCCCTCCATCACCCTAGCGAGGGTAAAGAGCTGGTCCACAGTTCCACGACCAGGACCAAAACCACATCGCTCCTCTTCTATCTGAGGTTCAACCATCGACCGGACCCTCCTCTCCAGTACCCTGGAGTAGACCTTTCCAGGGAGGCTGAGGAGTGTGATCCCCCTATAGTTGGAACACACCCTCTGGTCCCCCTTCTTAAAAATGGGAATCACCACCCCGGTCTGCCACTCCACAGGAACTGCCCCCGATGACCACGCAATGTTGCAGAGACGTGTCAGCCACGACAGTCCTACAACATCCATAGCTTTCAGATACCCAGGTCGGATCTCATCCACCCCCGGGGCTCCGCCACTGCGTAGTTTTTAGACTACCTCAGCGACTTCTGCCCCAGAGATTGGACAGTCCATCCCCAGGTCTCCCAGCTCTGGTTCCTCCTCGGAATGCGCGTCAGTGGGTTTAAGGAGCTCCTCAAAGTATTCCTTCCACCGCCCGACTATAGCCCTAGTTGACGTCAGCAGCTCCCCGTCCCCACTGTAAACAGTGTGAGCGAGTTGCTGCCTTCCTCCCCTGAGGCACCGGATGGTTTACTAGAACCTCTGGTGTCCACCAGCGGGTACGGGGGTTACCGCCACGACTAGCACCGACCACCTTGCGACCACAGCTAGCAACAGCCGCCTCAACAATCGCAGAGCGGAACAAGGCCCATTCGGACTCAATGTCCCCCACTGCTCTCGGGACGCGGTCGGAGCTCTGCCGGAGGTGGGAGTTGAAGACCATCTTGACAGGCTCTTCTGCCAGGCGTTCCCAGCAGACCCTCACTATACGTTTGGATCTACCAGGTCTGCCATCTGATCCAGCTCACCACCAGGTGGTGATCAGTTGACAGCTCCACTCCTCTCTTCACTCGAGTGTCCAAAACATACGGTCTCAGGTCAGATGATACAACTATAAAGTCAATCATCAACCTGTAACCTAGGCTGCCCTGGTACCAGGTGTACCGATGGGCATCCTTATGTTCCAACATGGTGTTCGTTATGGCCAAACTGAGACTTGCACAGAAGTCCAAAAACAGAACACCACTCGAGTTCAGATTGGGCGGGCCGTTCCTCCCAATCACGCCCCTCCAGGTCACGCTGTCATTGCCCACGTGAGCGTTGAAGTCCCCCAGCAGGACTATGGAGTCCTCAGTAGGAGCGCTATCCAGCACTCGTCCCAGAGACTCCAAAAAGGGTGGGTACTCTGAACTGCTATTTGGTGCATAAGCACAAACAACAGTCAGGACCCGTTCCCCAACCCGAAGGCACAGGGAAGCTGCCCTTTCATCCCCCGGAGAAAACCCCAACATACAGGCAGAGAGTCTTGGGGCTAACAGAAAGCCCCCCCCCCCAGCCCTCCGCCTCTCACCCGGAGCAAATNAAATATTCTTGATGTTCTGAAAGTATTTCCACAATCCCAAAATATTCCCAACCTTTAAACAAATATTCTCAGCATTCCAAAAATATTCGTGGCACCACCAAAAAGTTCATGACATACTAATATATTCCTGATGTTCCAAAAGTATTCCCAACATTCACTAATTTCCCCAATATTCTGAAAATATTCCAGACAGTCCAAAATTATTCTCGATGTTCCCAAAATATTCCTGACACTCCAAAATTATTCCCAGCGTTCCATATTTTCCCAACTTTCTGAAAATATTCCCACGTTCCGAAAAATGAGAGACACCTTTAATTGATTAAATCTAAACTAACTGGCTCTACTTTGTGTGCAGTAACTTCCGGTTGTCCTACCAAACTATTTGAAGGTATTCTACATCAGGTACTAAAGGAAAATGCACTAAATGAGATTGTACACCTTGTCCAGCAGAGCGTGTGGGACAAGCTGGTTGTTAATAGCTGCTACTTTGACAATCAGCTGCTTCGCCTCCTCCATCCTCCCTCTGCTCAACAACCATCTGGCTGACTCTGGAATAAACCTTTAAAGAGAAAAAAGCTCATTAAACATCCTCTAAGTAAGCAGTAGAAAATCCACTCTATTCAGGGGCTGCAATAAATAAAACGATGAAGGTAATTAACCCAGAAAAAACTCAATGAGATCAGAAATCAATGACAAGAGCGTCCTAACCAACCAAACACACACATACCATATGTAGACAACGACCAGCGCAAGTGGCACTGCTGACACTAGTTGAGTTAATCTCCAGTTCCGGATGACATAGACTGTACCAGCAAGGACACACTGACCGATTGAAGCAAAAAGCTGGGCCACACAAGCTCCATATGATCGTCTGGACACCCCGATCCATTCAGTGCTGCAGAAGGCAGAAATAACCTCAGTGAACAGCAGTCAGTCACATCAGCGCTTCAACAGGAACTAATAAACCAAGTGAGGATAGCTGTGAAAAACTAGTTGACCCATACAGATTGCTTCTGTTTTCCTCACTTAAACCGGACAGATCCACACTCCATCCAGAACCCTAAGGTCAAATCATCAAATGCTCCTCACTGTTCCTAGATCAGGTTACAGAGCAGAGGTGATCTCTGCCCCAACCTCTGGAACAACAAAAACAGCATCTGTCCTCCTAAATCTACGGAACAGTATTAGCACCCTTAGCATCAACAGCTGCATCAAGTCCTCGCCTCGCCTTCTTCCACTTATCCGGATCCGGGTCCGCCCAGGCGTTCCCAGGCCAAACCGAAGATGTATTTCCTCCAGCTTGTCCTGGGTCGACCCGGGGGCCTCCTGCCGGCAGGACATGCCCAGAACACCTCCCGAGGGAGGCGTCCAGGAGGCATCCTGACCAGATGCCCGAAACACCTCAACTGGCTCCTTTCGATATGGAGGAGCAGCGACTCTACTCCGAGTCTCTCCCGGATGTCCGAGCTCCTCACCCTATCCCTAAGGCTGAGCCCGGCCACCCTGCGGAGGAAACTCATTTCGGCCGCTTGTATCCGCGATCTCGTTCTTTCGGTCATTACCCAAAGCTCATGACCAGGTGAGGATTGGGAGGTAGACCGACCGGTAAATCGAGAGCCTTGCTTTCTGGCTCAGCTCCTTCTTCACCACCACAGACCGGTTCAGCGTCCATCACTGCAGACGCTGCCCCAATCCGCCTGTCGATCTCCCTCCTTCCCTCACTAGAGAACAAGACCCCGAGATACTTGAACTCCTCCACTTGAGGCAGGACCTCTCTCCCGACCCGGAGTTGGCAATCCACCTTTTTCCGGTCAAGAACCATGGCCTCAGACTTGGAGGTGCTGATCCTCATCCCAGCCGCTTCACACTCAGCTGCGAACCTCCCCAGCAAGAGCTGTAGGTCAGAGCCTGATGAAGCTAGGAGGACCACATCATCCACAAAAAGCAGAGTCGAGATTCTCCTGTCACCAAACTCAACCCCCTCCACACCACGGCTGCTCCTAGAAATCCTGTCCATAAAGGTTCTGAACAGGACCGGTGACAAAGGGCAGCCCTGGAGGAGTCCAACCCTCACTGGGAACAGGTCTGACTTACTGCCGGCTATGAGGACCAGACTCACACTCCTCTGGTACAGGGACTGAATGGCCCTTAACAAAAGACCATCCACCCCGTACTCCTGGAGTGCCCCCCACAGGGTGCCCCTGGGGACACGGTCATAAGCCTTCTCCAAATCCACAAAACACATGTGGACTGGTTGGGCAAACTCCCATGACCCCTCCATCACCCTAGCGAGGGTAAAGAGCTGGTCCACAGTTCCACGACCAGGACCAAAACCACATCGCTCCTCTTCTATCTGAGGTTCAACCATCGACCGGACCCTCCTCTCCAGTACCCTGGAGTAGACCTTTCCAGGGAGGCTGAGGAGTGTGATCCCCCTATAGTTGGAACACACCCTCTGGTCCCCCTTCTTAAAAATGGGAATCACCACCCCGGTCTGCCACTCCACAGGAACTGCCCCCGATGACCACGCAATGTTGCAGAGACGTGTCAGCCACGACAGTCCTACAACATCCATAGCTTTCAGATACCCAGGTCGGATCTCATCCACCCCCGGGGCTCCGCCACTGCGTAGTTTTTAGACTACCTCAGCGACTTCTGCCCCAGAGATTGGACAGTCCATCCCCAGGTCTCCCAGCTCTGGTTCCTCCTCGGAATGCGCGTCAGTGGGTTTAAGGAGCTCCTCAAAGTATTCCTTCCACCGCCCGACTATAGCCCTAGTTGACGTCAGCAGCTCCCCGTCCCCACTGTAAACAGTGTGAGCGAGTTGCTGCCTTCCTCCCCTGAGGCACCGGATGGTTTACTAGAACCTCTGGTGTCCACCAGCGGGTACGGGGGTTACCGCCACGACTAGCACCGACCACCTTGCGACCACAGCTAGCAACAGCCGCCTCAACAATCGCAGAGCGGAACAAGGCCCATTCGGACTCAATGTCCCCCACTGCTCTCGGGACGCGGTCGGAGCTCTGCCGGAGGTGGGAGTTGAAGACCATCTTGACAGGCTCTTCTGCCAGGCGTTCCCAGCAGACCCTCACTATACGTTTGGATCTACCAGGTCTGCCATCTGATCCAGCTCACCACCAGGTGGTGATCAGTTGACAGCTCCACTCCTCTCTTCACTCGAGTGTCCAAAACATACGGTCTCAGGTCAGATGATACAACTATAAAGTCAATCATCAACCTGTAACCTAGGCTGCCCTGGTACCAGGTGTACCGATGGGCATCCTTATGTTCCAACATGGTGTTCGTTATGGCCAAACTGAGACTTGCACAGAAGTCCAAAAACAGAACACCACTCGAGTTCAGATTGGGCGGGCCGTTCCTCCCAATCACGCCCCTCCAGGTCACGCTGTCATTGCCCACGTGAGCGTTGAAGTCCCCCAGCAGGACTATGGAGTCCTCAGTAGGAGCGCTATCCAGCACTCGTCCCAGAGACTCCAAAAAGGGTGGGTACTCTGAACTGCTATTTGGTGCATAAGCACAAACAACAGTCAGGACCCGTTCCCCAACCCGAAGGCACAGGGAAGCTGCCCTTTCATCCCCCGGAGAAAACCCCAACATACAGGCAGAGAGTCTTGGGGCTAACAGAAAGCCCCCCCCCCCAGCCCTCCGCCTCTCACCCGGAGCAAATCCAGTATAAAAGAGTGTCCAACCCCTCTCCAGGACTCGGGTTCCAGAGCTAACGCTATGTGTCGAGGTGAACCCGACTATATCTAGCCGGTATCGCTCAGCCTCTTCCACAAGCTCCAGCTCCTTCCCCGCCAGAGAGGTGACGTTCCATGTCCCGATAGCCAGTTTTCCTGTCCGGGGATCGGACCGCCAAAGCTCCCACCTCGGTCTGCCACCTGATCCACAATGCACCGGACCCTTCATGCTCCTCCTGCAGGTGGTGGGCCCACAGTTGGATGAACCCATGTATCCAGTTCGGGCTGGACCCGGCCGGGCCCCATGGGCGAAAGCCCGGCCACCAGGCGCTCGCTCACGGGCCCCAACCCCAGGCCTGGCTCCAGGGTGGGACCCCGGTAACCCTCCGGGCCGGGTACTCAAACTCTTTGGTTTCTCTTCATGAACGGTCTTCTGAACCGTTCTTCGTCTCACCCCTCCCCTAGGACCAATTTGCCATGGGAGACCCTCCCAGGAGCACAAGTGCCCCAGACAACATGGCTCCTAGGATCGTTAGGACACTCAGACTCCTCCACCACGATAAGGTGACGGTTAACGGAGGAGCATCAAGTGTTTGTGATAACTAGGAAGAAGTCTCTCATGTCACTGGTGGGGTTAGAAGAATGTCTCGCTTTTCGTTGCAGAATACTTTTAATCGGTCGGTCACATTCGATGGTTTCCCTGCATGAATGTCCTTTCAAAAATACCATTTTGTATTTACTCAGGTGATTTTTGTCTGAAAATTGTTTGCTGATCTGAAACAGTTAAATGACAAAAAAACAAAATCTGAAGAAATCTGACAGGGGTCAAATAATTTGAACAGCTTTGTAATATGGTCACATTAAAAGAGCTTAGCTTAGTTTAAAGTTTATACAAACAATCCAGTACATACACAATATAATACTGTTGAACCTAAATCCTCCTGATCTAAAGCCCATCAAGCAAAGGGATGTTAGATATAAGTAGACATTACGACACAGCGCTGACGTCACAGAGAATAGAAACATTAGAACCGCTGAAACTTGATTCGCTCGTTTACGACCAAACCTGTGAAAGGAACAGAAAAGTTAAGCAATGCAACAAAAACCTAAGTAAGACATGACAACGAATGTATGAATATGAAAACATACCTAATATTCATTAAAGACATGCATATCACCATAATGCCTGGAGCATGGGCGTAGATTTGGCATGGACGGAGGTGACATGTCCCCACCAATACCCAGCTATCACTGAAATGTCTCCACCAATACCCAGCTGTCACTGAAATGTCCCCACCAATACCCAGCAATCACTGAAATGTCCCCACCAATACCCAGCTATCACTGAAATGTCCCCACCAATACCCAGCTATCACTGAAATGTCTCCACCAATACCCAGCTATCACTGAAATGTCTCCACCAATACCCAACTATTTGTCTCCACCAATACCCAGCTATCACTGAAATGTCCCCACCAATACCCAGCTATCACTGAAATGTCTCCACCAATACCCAGCTGTCACTGAAATGTCTCCACCAATACCCAGCTATCACTGAAATGTCCCCACCAATACCCAGCTATCTGTCTCCACCAATACCCAGCTATCACTGAAATGTCCCCACCAATACCCAGCTATCACTGAAATGTCTCCACCAATACCCAGCTATCTGTCTCCACCAATACCCAGCTATCACTGAAATGTCCCCACCAATACCCAGCTATCTGTCTCCACCAATACCCGGCTATCACTGAAATGTCCCCACCAATACCCAACTATCTGTCTCCACCAATACCCAGCTATCACTGAAATGTCCCCACCAATACCCAGCAATCACTGAAATGTCTCCACAAACACCCAGCTATCTGTCCCCACCAATACCCAGCTATCACTGAAATGTCTCCACAAACACCCAGCTATCTGTCCCAACCAATACCCAGCTATCACTGAAATGTCTCCACCAATACCCAGCTATCACTGAAATGTCTCCACCAATACCCAGCTGTCACTGAAATGTCCCCACCAATACCCAGCTATCACTGAAATGTCCCCACCAATACCCAGCTATCACTGAAATGTCTCCACCAATACCCAGCTATCACTGAAATGTCTCCACCAATACCCAACTATTTGTCTCCACCAATACCCAGCTGTCACTGAAATGTCCCCACCAATACCCAGCTATCACTGAAATGTCTCCACCAATACCCAACTATTTGTCTCCACCAATACCCGGCTATCACTGAAATGTCCCCACCAATACCCAACTATCTGTCTCCACCAATACCCAGCTATCACTGAAATGTCCCCACCAATACCCAGCAATCACTGAAATGTCTCCACAAACACCCAGCTATCTGTCCCCACCAATAACCAGCTATCACTGAAATGTCTCCACAAACACCCAGCTATCTGTCCCAACCAATACCCAGCTATCACTGAAATGTCCCCACCAATATCCAGCTATCACTGAAATGTCTCCACCAATACCCAGCTATCACTGAAATGTCCCCACCAATACCCAGCTATCACTGAAATGTCCCCACCAATACCTAGCTATCACTGAAATGTCTCCACCAATACCCAACTATTTGTCTCCACCAATACCCGGCTATCACTGAAATGTCCCCACCAATACCCAACTATCACTGAAATGTCCCCACCAATACCCAGCTATCACTGAAATGTCTCCACCAATACCCAGCTATCACTGAAATGTCTCCACCAATACCCAACTATCTGTCTCCACCAATACCCAGCTATCACTGAAATGTCCCCACCAATACCCAACTATCTGTCTCCACCAATACCCAGCTATCACTGAAATGTCCCCACCAATACCCAGCTATCACTGAAATGTCCCCACCAATACCCAGCTATCACTGAAATGTCCCCATCAATACCCAGCTATCACTGAAATGTCTCCACCAATACCCAGCTATCACTGAAATTTCCCCACCAATACCCAGCTATCACTGAAATGTCCCCACCAATACCCAGCTATCACTGAAATGTCTCCACCAATACCCAGCTATCACTGAAATGTCTCCACCAATACCCAGCTATCACTGAAATGTCCCCACCAATACCCAGCTGTCACTGAAATGTCTCCACCAATACCCAGCTATCACTGAAATGTCCCCACCAATACCCAGCTATCACTGAAATGTCCCCACCAATACCCAGCTATCACTGAAATGTCCCCACCAATAATTTGATGAAAGGATGCAGACATAGCGCTGCATCCCCACAAATTATACGTGCAGCTCTAAAGACCGATGTGCTTACCATACCTGCTAAATATCATTCACTTCATTAGCTAGCTGTTTTCTAACATTGCTGCCTTGAGTTATCAGTTTCTTTATTATTTTAATCATACTCACGATTCAGCCAGAGGTCCAAACATGAAAGATCCCAGAAGGACTGAGGTTAGGAACAGAGACTGGATCCCTCCTACCAGGTTTTCCTGACCACAAACCAGATTAAACTGCAAACATATACAAAAACAGCTGCTTCACCAAAGATACTGATAACTGTATTTCTTCTATGTTATCACTCACATCAGTGACTATCGTGGCCTCATACAGCATGTTACCATACACCCATCCATCCAGACACCCCGTGGTGTCGTTGAGTCCGTACTCCCTGATGTCCCCGATGTCCCAGTCCACAGGGACAAACATCTGACACCTGCTGAAGGTCCCATCCTCCTCCTGGGGCAGAGTCAGGTTCAGCTGCTCCTCTGTGCTCAGGTTTGGAGCCGTCCTGAGGATCCAGTCTGTGTTGCAGCGTCGCTCGGGGTCCGACTGGAGAAAAAGGAAGCTCGCAAACAAAAAAGACTGAGTCAAATTTGGAGCACAAAGCGCAATCAGAGTGAGCTTCTGGAATAAACCAAAGTCCCCAATGCTCCTTAGAATCTCTCCAAAGTCTGCCATGTTCACTTTTATCCTTCATGAAAAGACTGACCTGCAGCTCCAAACCACTAATGTTTAACCTGCTCCCTTTTATTTGGATGTTCTTCACCTGGCTAGCACTAAAACGTAATCATTTCCAGAGGCTTTTAGAGAAGCATGATGCTTATCAGAGGTGATATTGTCATTCCTCTCATAAACAGGAGCCTTTAGATCAGGGGAAGTCAATTCATTCGTATGCCAAAGGTGCAGTGGAGTTTTAGACTGACATTACAAGTACTTCACTTTTTTGTGTATAATTACAGCAACATAACAACAGCAGTTCACTTACAGTAGCTTTGGATGCAATCATCATTTCGCAAAAACACTTTTAGCACTTTTTTTAGTGACAAAATACACAGTATTTGTCTCTAATGCCTGAGACTCAGGACTCAGCAGGGGGGGCCACAGGAAGGGTTGTCAGGGGTACACTAACCCCAGGACTGGGGACCAGGTCCTGGATTAGCCCGGTCCAGACAGAACCGGGTCTGGAACCGGAGTCTGCCATGTGGTGATGCCTCCTGCTACTCTATCCAGTGTAACAGCAGCATCAAGCCTTCCATTAGGACTTCAGTCAGCAAAGAGTTTGTTCTGAAAGACTGAAGCAGATTCTGCACTTGGGAGAAAAATCCTATGAAAGACGAGCTTTGAGATTCCTCTCTATAGTTTACTCAATGCATAAGAACAGTCAGAGGGATGACAGTCCACAGTCCAGCTGAGGGTTCAGGACTGTAAAACAGAGTCTTTTATACTTTACATGTGGTCTTATGAACGGTTTCCTCTATGGATAAATGAGCCAGATGATCATCTTCCCTTGTTCCCTCACTAGAAAAGTCTCCCTGTGTCTGACTCCCACTGAGGGCCTAGAACTCAGAAACAACAGAGCTACAGCGACTTTAAAGGGCGAACAAACCCTTTACCTTTGTGTGGATTCAGGAGAGGAAAGCAGTTTATGTGGAGCGTAAAGAATTAAAGAAGTTAAAATTCACCCAGTTGTAGCGTTTTGAAATAACTTTTAGGTATTTTAACTACACCCTCTTCAGATAACATTAGCTTATTTTTGGTTTATAATGAAAAGTGATACACTGTCATTTAACCCTGATAATAGCTAATATTTATTGAAGGTATCTAGGTTCTTTGAAAGAGTACAGTGAATTGAAATACCTTATTAATAACGTGAACTGAGACCAGATAAAGATTGAACAACCATTTAATTTGAAAAACCTAAGAACACAGACAGATAAGACAGTTTGAAAGTTTGATGTAAACACTATTAATATCCTTAAACATGTTGAGGATGTTAAAGATGGTTAATTGTGAGTTTTAACGGACCGTAGCATATGTTTTAATGACTAGGGAAGTTAGTTAATTTAGTTAACCTAGTTGTGACTTTAAGAGTCAATTTAGGCTAATTTGAGTTTGGAATGGGATTTAGTTTTGGCTTAATTTAGTTTGGAAGAATGAAGCTTTATCAAAGCAAACCTCTCGATCAGAAAGTGGTGTTCGCTCACTGAAAGGTGGACACTCCTGGATCTGGCAGGCGTTGGTTTCTCCACGAGCTGAGGCTGGAGTCCCAGACTCGGAGTGGTGGTCCTGGAAGGCGTGGCCGCCGAGGACCTCGCCGGACAGTCCGTGGATACGTCCCGGTCAGCAAGGGAGGCATTTCAGCAGCACGCTGAAGTCATTTCTGATCTTCCCGTGGTGAGGGAGAAACTGAGAGGGAGAGACACAGCAGGTCTCTCAAGGCCTTGTTCAAAGCTGATGGAGGTTCAGCTAAGATAGCAGCATAGCAGCTCCGACTGCTTTCAGGCTGTAGCTCAGACCAAGACTGAGACTGTATGAAGACTCGACAAGACTGTCAAGACAAGACTGACTCGTACCGGAACTGAGTATTAGTTTTGAGACGAGTTATCTTAAATTTAACCAATCAGAAGATATTAAGTGTACTAATCAGAACTGAGTTAGTGGAGTTGTGGGTGATTCTGATTGGATAAGGGAACCGTGAGGGAGTTTACCAACTCACATGACTTCCGCCCGTTAAGACTCACATTATAGATGTAGAAATGCATGACATAGCAGAGAAGCATTATAACACTTTGAGTGTGAGTGTGTAGGTGACCCTGAGCAGGAACACTACAGGCGTCTGTTCTGTAAACAAGAGATTACAGTTGGAACACCAGTCTGTGGTGTTAAAGAAGAGACTCCTTTACAGAGAGTGTTTTATTAGACCAGTTAGTGTCCAGTTAAGGTCATCTGGGAGATGGACACCTGAAAGTGGACAGTTGGACACCTGTAGGAATCTTGATTCAGGTTAAAACATAATCCAAGAGTGATTGTATTCCAAGTTATTGGGAAAAAGATGGATTATTGTTGTGATGGTCAACAGAGGTCAAAGGTCAGAGGATGTAGCCTATTTGGTGAGGCTACATATCCCCCCTTTATTTCAAGGTCAAGGACGCCTAGCAGAAGGTCGTTGCCTTGAAATACCAAATCCGATGATGGAGGACATCATTGATCATCTTGACCCGAAAGGGAAGAAAGGATTGTGGTACCTTTCCAACAGACAGAGTCAATCAAAAATGAATGAATCAGAGCTTGAGTTTAGAGATTACCAGACACAGGGGCACCTGTGTCGATGACCTTCAGGAATTTTGAGCATCCCACAACAGAACAGAATCAGGAAGAGGGCACCGATCCAAACGATGCCAGGAGGCTGAGGAGTGGGGCAGTTTGTGAAGGAGTAGGCAGCAGCGGAGGCGTCGGTGATGAAGATCTCCAACCCAGAGCAGCGTCGGCAGATGAGTCGCAGACGAGACCAGTTGGGACCTTGGACGTCCGGTCGCTGGACAGAAGAGTAGAGCAGAGGCACAGCACAGCAAAACAACCACAATCTGATGGAGGGCATCCAGAATGTGTGAATGTAGGCAGATTTGGTTAAAATAAACTAGAAAAATTAAATTAATCTAATTTTAAAATGAGGCTATGTGTCATGCCATTACATTTAATTAAGGATTTAACCTATTTAAATGATTTAAGAGCTCTATTTGTATAAAACTCTGAAGAGATTGACTTCACCCCCATGAGGTTACTCTAGGAGTGACACTTTTAAGTGAATTTGGAAAGACATTACGTCATATTTTAAACTAAGTTTAAACTATTTAAAGTTTTGGAAATAACTTAGTAAACTAAGGATTGAGATTTTGATAACCAAAATTTAGTTTTGGAAATAGTGAAATCAGTCATATTAGATCTGAAATCTAAAGTTTTAGAGGACATTTTGTTTTAAATGACCTAAAGTATATTTTATATCCCTAAATTTGATTTGAGGGAAATAAATTAAATTGACTTGGCTCGCCTTTACAGTAATTATTAATAAAATAACTGTGAAAATAGTAGAAAATTAAACATCAAGTTTGATTTAAACATAAAGTAATTTTACTAAATGAATACAGCATTAGGCTGTAAAATAAAGGAACTCTGGCTTAGTGTTTACCAGGATGGACGCACAGCTGACTGGAGTACAGCAGGCGACGTCAACAGCTCGACCAAGTCTGTTTATCAATAAAACACATGGTTAATAACACATGGTTAGTAACACATGTTAGTAACACATGGTTAGTAACACATGGTTAGTAACACATGGTTAGTAACACATGGTTAGTAACACATGGTTAATAACACATGGTTAATAACACATGGTTAGTAACACATGGTTAATAACACATGGTTAATAACACATGGTTAATAACACATGGTTAATAACACATGGTTTTTAAGGAGGCATAAACATGGACACACATTCACGCCGTTCAAACAGAAAAGGGAGACAGCTGGTGTTAGGAGTCAGAGAACACAGAGACTCATTAGTTGAAGTGAAAAAGAGTCTTAGAGAAACGTCACCCCCCTTTGCGTGGAGGATGAGGTCGTTGTTAGTTCTCCATAGGTTAGAGATTGTCATAACCGGGTAAGACTGATCTTTGAGAAAGGTCGTTTTTGTAGGACCAGGGTCAAAGGTGAATCTGGGAGACAAAGTAGTCGCGTCGGAGGACACGACTGCACACACCGTTAACATCAAAAGCATCGCCGGGCCGACGTATCGAACGCTCGGGAGGCGGAGACTGAATGATGAAGGATGAAAGAATGGTTGAGGTCCCTTTGGAGGAACCACCAGGGGTGTGTGAGAAGAGGTCACACCTGAGAGGGTGGCCTTGAGTCTGTTCTTAATTGCAGGAGGACTGCAAAGAAGATTAGTGAGTTCTGTCTGTGACAGAGGAGTCTCAACCTGCACTTCCGGGGGAAGAGGAGGTTTACCTTGAGGTCCAGTAGGAGGAGGCTCAGTGTGAGGTGCCGTAGGGCGGTCTGGTTCTGCGGGGAGCAGAACGAGTTCAGCTCGGGGCACCTGAGGACTGAGTGGGATTTCCTCTGGTTCTACTGTTGACCGAGTAGAGTTGACCTGTCTCTTATACACCNGTAATTATTAATAAAATAACTGTGAAAATAGTAGAAAATTAAACATCAAGTTTGATTTAAACATAAAGTAATTTTACTAAATGAATACAGCATTAGGCTGTAAAATAAAGGAACTCTGGCTTAGTGTTTACCAGGATGGACGCACAGCTGACTGGAGTACAGCAGGCGACGTCAACAGCTCGACCAAGTCTGTTTATCAATAAAACACATGGTTAATAACACATGGTTAATAACACATGGTTAATAACACATGGTTAATAACACATGGTTAATAACACATGGTTAGTAACACATGGTTAATAACACATGGTTAATAACACATGGTTAATAACACATGATTAGTAACACATGGTTAGTAACACATAGTTAGTAACACATGGTTAGTAACACATGGTTAGTAACACATGGTTAATAACACATGGTTAGTAACACATGGTTAATAACACATGGTTAGTAACACATGGTTAATAACACATGGTTAATAACACATGGTTAATAACACATGGTTAATAACACATGATTAGTAACACATGGTTAATAACACATGGTTAGTAACACATAGTTAGTAACACATGGTTAGTAACACATGGTTAGTAACACATGGTTAGTAACACATGGTTAATAACACATGGTTAGTAACACATGGTTAGTAACACATGGTTAATAACACATGGTTAGTAACACATGGTTAATAACACATGGTTAATAACACATGGTTAATAACACATGGTTAGTAACACATGGTTAGTAACACATGGTTAATAACACATGGTTAATAACACATGGTTAATAACACGTGGTTAGTAACACGTGGTTAATAACACATGGTTAATAACACATGGTTAGTAACACATGGTTAGTAACACGTGGTTAATAACACATGGTTAATAACACATGGTTAGTAACACATGGTTAGTAACACATGGTTAGTAACACATGGTTAATAACACATGGTTAATAACACATGGTTAGTAACACATGGTTAGTAACACATGGTTAATAACACATGGTTAATAACACATGGTTAATAACACATGGTTAATAACACATGGTTAATAACACATGGTTTTTAAGGAGGCATAAACATGGACACACATTCACGCCGTTCAAACAGAAAAGGGAGACAGCTGGTGTTAGGAGTCAGAGAACACAGAGACTCATTAGTTGAAGTGAAAAAGAGTCTTAGAGAAACGTCACCCCCCTTTGCGTGTAGGATGAGGTCGTTGTTAGTTCTCCATAGGTTAGAGATTGTCATAACCGGGTAAGACTGATCTTTGAGAAAGGTCGTTTTTGTAGGACCAGGGTCAAAGGTGAATCTGGGAGACAAAGTAGTCGCGTCGGAGGACACGACTGCACACACCGTTAACATCAAAAGCATCGCCGGGCCGACGTATCGAACGCTCGGGAGGCGGAGACTGAATGATGAAGGATGAAAGAATGGTTGAGGTCCCTTTGGAGGAACCACCAGGGGTGTGTGAGAAGAGGTCACACCTGAGAGGGTGGCCTTGAGTCTGTTCTTAATTGCAGGAGGACTGCAAAGAAGAGTAGTGAGTTCTGTCTGTGACAGAGGAGTCTCAACCTGCACTTCCGGGGGAAGAGGAGGTTTACCTTGAGGTCCAGTAGGAGGAGGCTCAGTGTGAGGTGCCGTAGGGCGGTCTGGTTCTGCGGGGGGCAGGACGAGTTCAGTTCGGGGCACCTGAGGACTGAGTGGGATTACCTCTGGTTCTACTGTTGACCGAGTAGAGTTGACCTGTTCTACCTGAGGAGGAGGAGGCTCACCTTGAGGTCCAGTAGGAGTGACCAGTTCTGCGGGGAGCAGAAGGGAAACCTGCGGACTGAGTGGGGGCTCCTCTGGTTCTGCTGTTAAGAGAGGGGATTCAGTCTGGGGCGCCTGAGGGCTGGCCGGTTCCGCGGGGAGCGGGACGGGCTCTGTGCCGGACGCCGGAGAACTACCCGACTCTGGGGGAAGCAGAGAGATGTTGGACTCAGGAGCGTCAGCGTTGACCTCTGGAGGGTCTGAGCTTGACACTGGAAGGTCAGATGTTGTTAGAGGAGGATCAGGTTGTGTTGTGACCCCCCTTTCCTCAGTGATGGAAACTGAGGTTGGTGGATCAGATGCAGTAGATGGACTGGCATCTGTAGGATCAGGCATTGGAAAATGATCTAAGATGGCTTGACGTAGTAGGTCCCAGCGCAATGTCACGTCTAATGGCAGACGCTTTATGAATTTCTCCCACGAACCATTTGCAACGCGTCGAACAAGATCGCATTTATCCCGGCCTCTAAACCCTTGGGCATGTGAGGCTACACAGTGAATCAAATCATTACCACGTGACCTCACAGCCAATCAGCCCTTCAGTTAAACGTGATGTCATCAAAGCTGGTGATGTTTTCTCTTTGAAGTGGAACATTGTGAAATACACCTTTTCTGCAGGGATGAACTGTAGCATTCTCCGACCATTTATCAAAAGGATGCTCGGATCGATAAAAGGCCTCCATGAACAGATCCTTCAGCCCACAGGTACCTGAGGGCGTCTTCACGTTGCACCACCATCAGCCATAAATACCAGCTAAGCAACGAAACCAGCCAGCACCTGTAGAACTTCTCCTTGGAGATCATCCTATCAGATTAGACGTAGCATCCTAAGATAGAAACGTTCTCTCTCAAAGGTTCTTTCTCCACCAGGATCACTACAGGTGTCTGTTCTTCATCTCTGCAGAGAGTTGGAGATCAGCATGTCAGTTAATAAGGTCTGAGAACTGGACCGGACTCCAGAAACCAGAGCCCAAGGTGAGAACTGGACCCGACTCCAGAAACCAGAGCCCAAGGTGAGAACTGGACCGGACTCCAGAAACCAGAGCCCAAGGTGAGGCTCTCCCCCCTGGGCCTGTCGTACACCAGGGAGCCATAGATCCTGGTCCAACAGAGACCTGCCTCTTAGCCTTCTCTGTCCCAAAAAGAGAACTTTAGAGTGTATAAATGGTAAAAGGCTTGTAGAGCGCTTCCTGAGTCCTAGAACTCCCAAAGCGCTTCACACACACACACACACACACACACACACACACACACACACACACACACACACACACTCACACACACACACACACAGATAGCAGTTAGCTTCACTCCTTTAGCCCTGAGTCAGACTGTAGAGGCTGAGTCGCCACTGGGCCCTCCTCCTCCTCCTTCTCCTTATTCTCCTCCTCCTCCTTCTCCTCCTCCTTCTTCTTCTCCTCCTCGTCCTCCTCCTCCTTCTTCTCCTCCTCCTTCTTCTCCTCCTCCTCGTCGTCCTCCTCCTTCTCCTTCTTCTCCTCCTCCTTCTCCTCCTCCTCCTCCCCACCAGCAGGTGAAGTGTCTCCAAGGACACAACAAGGTAACCCAGCTGGAGCTGGGATTGAACCAACGACCCTCTGGTCTATAACTAAGCCAACAAGTCTACACTACGTATAATGTTTTAATCTGTTGATGAAATGAATGTGCGTATGATTTTATGTGTTCATTTATGTTATGCAGATCCAAACTCCAAACATCTTAATTCAAGATATAAAAAGACTACATTACCCAGAAACCTCCTGTGACTGGTGTCTACAAGACTCTGAAGTTAGTTCTGAAGAATCTGGTCATGTGTTCAATTCAAACATCAAGTTGATCTGGTCAATACTAATACTGATGATGACGACGATGATGATGACGACGATGATGATAACGATGATAACGACGATGATGATAACGACGACGACGATAACGATGATGATAACGATGATGATGATGACGATGATAACGATGATGATAACGATGATGACGATCTTGCCACCTCCAGGTCAGGAGAGGTCCTACCCCAGTGGAGGAGTTGAGGGGTCTGGGGGTCTTGTTGACGATGAGGGGAGGAGGGAGCTCGCCAGGCGGATCGTCTGCAGCGATGAAAACATTACAAGTCTCTCTCCTCACTCATCAATGTCTGTATGGAAATGCCCCTCTTACCTCAGAGAACTTCTCACTCCACTAAACTCCCTCCGCTCCACTCACTCTCAGCTCCTTCAGACCCAGAACCAGACTGAGTCCCATGGGGGACAGAGCTCTCTGTGCCCCATCAGACGGGGTCTGATACGTAGAGAAGACAGGTTTCCCTTTGTAATCTTTAAAACCGCCCGTCGATGCATCAGTGGTTTCTGGTGTTGCCTTTAGAGGGAGCCAGCTGAGGATCTGAACCACCAGACGGCGTCTGTGGTGATCTGATGGTGCACATTAACTAAAATACACTCCGTCTTATAAAAAAGAATCTCCAGCATCTCCTCTCAGGTGTCATTTAGCCAAATGTTTGAAATGTTTTCTCCATGCAGACAGCTTTGGTTATAATCATGATGATGATTACTGGAGGAAAATGGACGTTCATCTTAAATCACCATGGCAACAGGAGCACTCAGGGTCAGATAAATACTGTAGTTCTGATTTCTTCACTATGGAACCAAAGCGCTGAACGACAGGTTTGAGGTCTTTATAATGTGTTTAGGGAGAATGTGTGGGATCCATTTTGTTTTAAGACGTAAACCCAATGAGATGTTGGAGAAAAGGTCTTCGTCTCGTCTTCTTCCGCTTATCCGGGTCCGGGTCGCGGGGGCAGCATCCCAATTAGGGAGCTCCAGACGGTCTTCTCCCCAGCCACTTCTACCAGCTCCTCCGGCAGGATCCCAAGGCGCTCCAGGGCCAAACCAGAGATAGATTTTCTCCAGCTTGTCCTGGGTCGACCCGGGGGCCTCCTGCCGGCAGGACATGCCTGAAACACCTCCCTGGGGAGGCGTCCAGGAGGCATCCTGACCAGATGCCTGAACCACCTCAACTGGCTCCTTTCGACATGGAGGAGCAGCGGTTCTACTCCGAGTCTCTCCCGGATGTCCGAGCTCCTCACCCTATCCCTAAGGCTGAGCCCGGCCACCCTGTGGAGAAAACTCATTTCGGCCGCTTGTATCCGCGATCTCGTTCTTTCGGTCATTACCCAAAGCTGATGACCAGGTGAGGATTGGGAGGTAGATCAATCGGTAAATCGAGAGCCTTGCTTTCTGGCTCAGCTCCTTCTTCACCACAACAGACCGGTTCAGCGTCCATCACTGCAGACGCTGCCCCAATCCGCCTGTCCATCTCCCGCTCCCTCCTTCCCTCACTAGAGAACAAGACCCCGAGATACTTGAACTCCTCCACTTGAGGCAGGACCTCTCTCCCGACCTGGAGTTGGCAAGCCACCCTTTTCCGACCGAGAACCATGGCCTCAGACTTGGAGGTGCTGATCCTCATCCCAGCCGCTTCACACTCGGCTGTGAACCTCCCCAGTAAGAGCTGTAGGTCAGAGCCTGATGAAGCTAGGAGGACCACATCATCTGCAAAAAGCAGAGACGAGATTCTCCTGTCACCAAACTCAACACCCTCCACACCACGGCTGCTCCTAGAAATCCTGTCCATAAAGGTTCTGAACAGGACCGGTGACAAAGGGCAGCCCTGGAGGAGTCCAACCCTCACTGGGAACAGGTCCGACTTACTGCCGGCTATGAGGACCAGACTCACACTCCTCTGGTACAGGGACTGAATGGTCCTTAACAAAAGACCATCCACCCCGTACTCCTGGAGCGCCCCCACAGGGTGTCCCTGGGGACACGGTCATAAGCCTTCTCCAAATCCACAAAACACATGTGGATTGGTTGAAAAGGTCTTTCCCCCTGAAACCACACGTTGTGTTCTGATGTTCCACATAGTTTAAATAAAGACACTGAGCACCAATAGATGTAAAGCAGATTTCATGGCATTCCAACAAATACAAATAAAAACAGCGCCACTACTGCCAGCCGTACAACCAGGACTCCAAACATCCATCTTCATCGTATCGCCGTGGCGGCTGACTCTCAGGTGTTTAAGAGGTTTTTTTTCTCTTTTTTCAAAAGGACTGAACTACCTGCAAGCCAAGAACACACCTGAACAGCGGTCTGAGTGAACTGCCCCTACAAGCTTTATTACACTTTGGAAGAACACGTGAAGTCTTTGAGCATGCATACCTCCACAGAAGTTCACCAGCAGTCAGCGTGTAACATGAACAGTCCCCCCCCCCCCCGACTGGTACGCCATCAGAAGGCCGAGTTAAATGTAGAAAAAAAGCAATCATTATCGAAGTCTGACTCGGGGTTTCAGTGCTTATGAACTCCTTTTGAAGCGCATGAACAAAAAGCAGATTTCTGCAGAATCAAAAGCATCGACCGGTGTTCACGTACAACGGAACAAACGGCACGACTGCATATCAGGCAGGTCTGAGCGGACAGGATAACCACATCACGCTGTCGGCTTTTCTAACGGAGCCTCTGCTGTTTAAGAGCTCAAATCAACCAACACTGAAAACATTTAGAACTGCTGCTGGCTGCCTTTAACACCTGTGTTTTGGCTCTGAATGTAGAGAAGTACAAGCTAAAGGTGTGCTACAGCGTGTTCAGGTACAGTATATGTTTACATGTGAGGGGGTTCTCAGATTTATCCAACGACAGACGGATTACCTTCTCACCAAACACACTGGGCGTCTGGTGGAACTCAGGCTGAACCTCTTTGTTTCAGTGTAGCATAAAGTGCCATGTTTAGGTGGCACAACACTTTGAGTTTTGTGGCACAGCGGATTTTAAAAAGAAAGAAAAAAAAAGGCAATATTTCCAGTACTGATAGAAGATGTTTGGATTGTGCTTGTGTAAGAGGAGGGAACTGAAATAAAACAAGATTAGGAGTTAGTATAACTGATTGCATTTCTTCTCCCATTTACTGTTTAAGCGCACTGTAAACATTTCAAGTGATTCCTGTGAAGAACTGAACCCCTCGTCGTGGTCCTCGTGCATCCTGCAGTAGTGTCACACTCCTGCCAGCCTCAAGTCTTCTTCTTCATCATCATCCTCTCTCTTTGGCAGTAGTGGTTTCTTGGAGTTGACTACGTTGCAGCTGTGCAATCCCATATCTCTGTCCTTTGCTGCCAGTTCTGCTCCACCTAACTGATGCTGAGCTGCGCAAATCCAATCAGTTTATTATCATCAGGAATCTCTGACTCCTCCACACCAGACGCCTGGAAAATACACATTTATTATGAACTACCGCTGTACCGTAATAAAGTACAAAAACTACCAGTAAACCAGTCGGTATGCTTACCAGTTTAAAGGTCAGGTTTTTGTTACTTTGGGGATCTTCAACAATCTTTTGCAAATTGGCAGCAACTACACAAAGAAAGAGGACAATTACTACAAATCAACAGAGTTCAACCCTAAAACGACTCGGACGTTCTTCAGGGTTCCATCAGGTTCAGGTTAGCATCTATTTCAGGATGGAGCAGGGATTTCAAAAATTAACAGATGGTGTTGTTTTCATTCAAACTCTATCCTCAAACCTAGTCATGAATCTGGTCACTTCTAAAAGATGTGAATAATGATCTGAAACTACAACTTTAAGATCAGTGATCGTTTCTTCAGCAGCTCAGGTTTGATGTTGTTCAGGGTTTTTAAACAGGGTTCAGTTAAAGAAGTGTGAAACGTTCAATCAGTCTACTACCCAACAAATACCCTCCTGACTAAAGTCAAAGGCTGGTTTCCACTGCGGGGTCCAGTACGGGACTCTAACAACACAACACAAACACACAAAACTGGAATACCACACTTCATTAGTGAGTGGCAACTACCTCTATCCACCTGATTCTTCAGATTTAACTCATTATTTCCCCACGATGAAGAAGCAGCTGGTGGATAATGAAGGTTTTATTTTATTTCCCTAAACTCAAACTAAGTGGTTTCAGTAGCAGAGCAACCAGACAGTTCTGAGGGGAATCCTGACCGCGTGTCAGAGTCCCTCCAGCAGGGCTGCTGCTGCTTCACGGATCTCTGGAGTTTATCACAGAGTCAAAAGAGCCCCAAGTCAAACACTCGTCCTGAAGGGAGACTCGACTAAATGGAACTCGTTCAGTCTGAACACGTTTTAGACATAAAGTTTAGATGATTACATTTGACCCGCTGATTACATCGTTAACATTTCTACATCATCAAATTAAATGTAAACAAAGCCACTGGTAACTTACCGATGACTAAGTCCCTCCCATCAACCAGACCAGCTGAGACCAACTCCTGAGAAACTCCATCAGCTGAGTCTGAGGACAAACACAGAGGAGTCACGTCACGTAAAAACTCAACAAGCAAAGGCGCCGTGACCACCTCTTCACTGGACGCGGTGCGGCAGCGCAGCCGCTAGGAAAGTTCTCCACACCGCAGCGGTTTTGTTGTGGAACGTCTCCGGCTCTTTACCTCAGCAGGAGCGCCAGATCTCAGTGGTTCACGCGAGAACAAGTACTGGTTAGCAGCAGCTGGTAAAGAAGAGCTAGAGTAGTCTTCTCCTTCTTTTGTTGGGGAGTGTTTTCACTTCCACGATGGGTAGCACACTTCGTTTTTATAGTTTAATGTTCTCTTTAAGTTTGACGTTGTTTGTCTTTTAAATATCCAAATCGTGTTAACGTTAGCAACGTAGCTAATGGTTTTATTTAGAAAATACCGGATGCAGTTTGCCTGCTAGCGTTTCACTTCCTGTTTGTCTCACGTCATGTCGTTAACTTGATGACGACCCACTGCGGTGTCCGGGACAAATAGACGTGTTGCAGAAAGTTAACTTTGCCCCGCCACCGCACCGCGTCCGGTGTGAAGCAGCCCTCAGCGTTCTCACCTCGGCCTTGCATGAACTCAAATCGGATGTCATTGAGCTCCTTCTTGGAGTTCCTCAATCGAAGGACGAGGCTGATGGGAACACTGGAGGAGGCAACTGGGACCTGCAGGAGGAAAAGTCACAGGAGGAGACGTCAGAGGACAAGACACCAGGGGATGGGACGCTGCGTGACAAGACTCAACAGGACGAGCGGTCACAGTGAAACGTCGTGAAAACGTGTGTTTCTTAAATACCAGCACTAGTCTGCCTCTGACGTTCTAAGAGTCTGTTCAATACTCCAATATCGGTTTTGACTGAAACTTTATTTTAATCGAGCCCTGTTACACACCTACACAAACTGAACTGTAAAAACATTAAAAATAAATCACCAAAAACTGAAATCTGTTATAAAACCTTCTGTGACCTAAAAGGAGAATCCCCATTAACATCTTCCCAGGACAGAGCAGCAGACAGCGGCTGATGTAAGAAGGCACTTTTCATTTTAATTCTCTAAACTAACTGAAACAAACTGGCTGTAGGCGTTCCCTCCACAGGACGCTGACCCACGGCCCGGAGAAGAGCGTGAAGGTGAGCTGTTCCTGTGACTTCATGTTGTCAAATAAAAGTTTAGTTCCTGATGTGTGTACCTGAACCGTAGGCCCGTGTGAAGGGCTCGCTGTCTGAGCGTCGTCTCCTGTCTGACCCACACTGGCAGGTTTCTCTTGTGGTACACCGCCAGGTGGCTGCAGGTGTGTGGTGGAGCCATCTGCTGGTGGGAACAGCTAACAGAACAATTAAAATACATTTAATTCATCATTTCACATCGACGACATTTAAAACCAAAAAGAAAAAAGAGGAAACACACAAACACAAAAAGAGTCATGCAGATTGCTGTGTGCAGACATCATGATAAAATAAAATTTGTAGGTCATGTCCACTACGAAGTGACTCACCTCCATATTCTGGGACCCGTCCTTCACTCTGGGTGACTGCAGAATGGACATGACAGATTATCAGGATTGAACACATGCAGTCCTTTGATCCCCTCAGTGTGTGGACTGATGGGAGTAACGTAGGATTGAGAAAATTTGACAAAGTAAAATGGGTTTCACAATTAAGACAAACAGGAAAGCAGAACCCACACCCAGATCTGAGCTGAACAACATCACGGTGAGCTGTTGGATCTTTTTATTTTCCTTGAATCTAATTGTATCCATTCAGAAAACAGACTTGCATGTTGTTTTTATTTACTATGCAAAAATCTTGAGACGCCTCTCATTTGTTGGTATTTGGTTTCCAAGAAGACAAGCATTCTTAAAATTAGTCAAATATTTCTGGAGGGAAATTAGCTGAGCCTCAAGACTTTTACACAGTAGGCTGGATAAGAATGTAACCACATCAAACCAGAGTAACCTGACAAGGTTTTGGCAAAAGTAAATTCATGCTTGGTAAAGTTGTTCAAACCAAGCCAGAACACCATGACCTGATCCTGTTAGGAGACACAGACGAGCAGAGTCTCACCCTCAGAGCCGCCACAGCAGCCTTCCCCTCCTCGCTCTCCTCATCCAGCTCGTCGTCGCTCCACTCCCACCCACCGTCTTCCGTCTTGTGGAGACGGCCGCTTGAACCAGGCACACGACGCACCTTCACGAGGCGTTAAGAAAAGAGCAATGTCAATACTGACTCATCCATCAGTTCTTTGATCCTTTTCAGGCGGTTCCCTGCATCGGGCAGCAACTGTGACTCACCCTGAACAAGAACACAGCTAGGGCTGCAGCTATTCATCATGTTAGTAACCCACTACTACTAATAGTAACCTAGTACTTTGGTAGAGCTGAAGGAGAATTACCCGACACTCTGTGTTTGGTCTGCCTGAGTACCACAATTATATCCTGTAACTATCAGACTGCTTCATCTGAGAGGCTCTTAGACTTTCACCCAAATCTAATTCAAGCATTTTCAAGGCAAGGTTTCAAGATTAACCAGCACCTTCCACTGGTGATGACAAGTATATAGTACACATTCACTTAAAATACTTCCTCATCACATTAAAGTAAATACTGCATTGCCCCGAATATAGGACGAGGTTTTTTCATTGAAAATAATGTGAAAATGTGGAGTCGTCTTATAATCGGGGTCTAGTTTGGGGTCACTACACGACTGCAACAGCAGAGGGCGCCAGCGTTCTGTAAAAAGCAAAGCCAATGGACCGGAGCAGACTGGATTAAAAACGGGGTGAGCTAACGGACAACGGAGGCAGAGTTAGCAAGCTAATGTTAGGATGATGGAGGTCAACGCAGCAGAGGCGTCAAACAGCTGACAGGAAACATGGAGTAAAACGTCTTTAGGCGGAGCGTCATGGTGACGACGCTCTGTGGGAGGAGACTGTGTGAGCTCAGCTGATCAGAGGACTGTGAGGTAAAGCCTCATGCAGACTTTAGATCTGACATGTCCTGAGTAAAGTTCTGACAGTTTGTATCACTAGGGGATTTTTTGCTCAGTTTTTGTTCAGGATCTCAGTGTCTTTC
>SSNR01000266.1:534455-556442 GCA_006937965.1 Callopanchax toddi | reverse complement strand
GTAGGTGTTGTGGGTAAAGTAGGTGTTGTGGGTAAAGTAGGTGTTGTGGGTAAAGTAGGTGTTGTGGGTAAAGTAGGTGGTGTGGGTAAAGTAGGTGGTGTGGGTAAAGTAGGTTTTGTGGGTAAAGTAGGTGGTGTGGGTAAAGTAGGTTTTGTGGGTAAAGTAGGTGTTGTGGGTAAAGTAGGTGGTGTGGGTAAAGTAGGTGGTGTGGGTAAAGTAGGTGGTGTGGGTAAAGTAGGTGGTGTGGATAAAGTAGGTGGTGTGGGTAAAGTAGGTGGTGTGGGTAAAGTAGGTTTTGTGGTTAAAGTAGGTGGTGTGGGTAAAGTATCTTTCCCAATGACACAACAAAGAAGACCCAGCCGGAGTAGGGATCAAACCCACAACCCTCTGTTTGCAAGATGAACCAATAGAGCAGAGAGAGGAGACGTGGTCAGGTTGTCCTCCAGTCTGAGTCTAGAGCAGCAGGACTAAAGGGAGGAGTCAGGATGGTATTCATCACAGAGGACAGTCTGAAGCTGACAGGGTTTCTGTCTCCACCAGAGAGGAGCTGAGACCTGAAGCTCTGCCTCCCATTCTGCTGTTAGAAACTCTAGAAACCACAAGTCAACCTGCAGTCTGAGAACCAAGAGCTCTGAGGGAGACTTCTGGAACAAAATATCTCCAATAGAAGACAGAGGTTAAGCTGTGAGAGCTTTAGATGTTAGCATCAAAATGTTTCATTTAATTCTGGATCTTCAGGGAGCCAGTGAAGTGATGCTACAAGTGTAGAAATCTGATCTCTCATCAGAACTCTGGACACGTCCAACGCCTTCAAACGGTGTCAATCTGACTATTTTCTACGTTTATAGAGTCATATTTTATAGTTATACTGTAATGTACAGGTACCTTCATTGGTGGGTATTTGTGATACGGTGCAGCTCCAGTGGCCAGTTCAATAGCAGTTATCCCAAAACTCCAGATGTCTGCTTTAAAGTCATAGCCACGAACCTGCAGATAAAAACAACGGCATATGAACACAGAGCTCTACTATTATTAAAGCTCAGCTGAAGCAGAACGGAGAGAACAACTGGTACCTGCTCCATGACCTCTGGGGCCATCCAGCACGGAGTCCCAACAAAGGTCTTTCGTACTTTATTCCTCGTCATGTCTCCTCCAGTTGCAAGAAAGGCACTCACACCGAAGTCTGAGAGGTAAACATATTATATTTATACAGCAGCATTTTAGAAATCTGACTTTCATTTGATTAACTAAAGTAAATGACGAGACACTATACCAGCAATCTGCACTGAGCCATCATCTCCAAGAAGAATGTTTCCAGCTTTGAGATCCCTGATGGTGAATAGAACTCAGTTACTGTGACCTGAAACATCACAAGTCAGTGATTGTGTCGACACAGTCAGCTCCGAGTGATTACTGTCGAGGTTAGAGCTCCATTTGACCTCACGTTAGAAATCAGCTCTGTTGGCCATCTTGTACATCTGTCACTAGTTTGATCAATTCATTTTCAAAGAAAAGTGTTAAAAAGAGCTTGTGAAAATCCAGGGTTTGTTGTTTGTAAATGACACTTCTGTCCATTTCCTGAAAAGGTATTTTAGAAAAGGTTTTTGCTCGACAGTGACATATAGAGCTGGTTCTTTACTTGTTTCATCTTAATGTTTCCTATCTGCACACTGTAAACTAAGTGTAAACTACACACACAGAACTGAACTACACCATGTGACCCCTGACCTCTCTTTAGGTTTAAGTGAGTCAAAAGTCCTAAACTGCTGACAACAACAACAAAACTTGTAAAAACAGCCGACATTGACCAGGACACTCAGAATAGGAGGTCTGCTTTCATCACACAAGTCACTGCATCTCAGTGGAGGTTCACGGTGGTGTTTTATGTCAAACAAACCTCCTCAATTATGCATTTTCACAGAATTAAATATTGAAAGAGTGAGGTCTAGTTCGACCTGCACGCTAGTGAGCAGAGAGGAAACGCTCAGAGCCTGACTGATGCTGGGACACAACTCACCGGTGAATCTGACCATTTTTGTGAAGGTACTCCAAACCCTCCAGGACTTCCCTCAGGATCGTAGCAATGCTGGCCTCGTCCAACACTCCATTCTTGTGCTCACCGCGGGAGATGGTGTGTTTGATTATGTCCAACACTGAGCCTGAGAAACAAGCAGAGGGCTGTCACAAGACATGCTGAAGGTACCTGGACCTCTAAAACCTCTGGAGGGGAGAGACTGGACTTCACAAAAGAAAGGAGATATGTGAGAAAACAAATAAGAGGAAGTCTGCTGTTCAGTCTTACCACCACTGAGCAGCTTCATCACCAGCCACAGCTCATCCTTCACCACGAAGGAGGTATAATAAGACACAATGTTTGGATGGTGGCACTGACTCATAGCCTGAATCTCTTTCTACACAAAAAGGAAAAAGATGTGTGGAAAAGGTCACAAAGAGCAGAAAATGTAACAAACATACAAACAACACTAACCGTAGATTTACATTCAACTGTCAGACACAAACTTCACTCTCTGATTTGAACTTTGTGAAGGATTGTTTCCAAGTCTGTCTTGAATTAGATCCAACTCCTGCAGGTGACAGTTTCTATTCTACAAAAGCTCCCCGTTTAAAACAACAGAGCTCTGAACCAAGTGTAGACCATTTTAACCAGAAAGTAAGAAATGTTGGCGTAAAACTGGACAGATCATCACTGAAGCACCAGGCCGAAACCTTTCTAATCTAGCATGCAGACAGAAATGGATTACGGAGCTTTTTACTGGGCATAACTGTGCAGGTGAAAGTCCTAAACGAGTATTGTTATTAAATGTTGATATCAGATAACACACACATCAACGGTGCCTGACACCAAACAAACTGACTATAATATATAATGCACCGCTCAAAAAGAGCTGCTCTTCTGCAGCTTGTTTAGCGTCTCTAGTTGTAAAATCAGTTAATAGTACAATAATAGGTTTATAGGATTTGGCATAGCTGTGATTAGGCACTTTGAACCATGAGGCATTTATTTGACAGGATTAAACAAACGCTGACATTCCACTCTCTGTGATCGCTTCACAACCACATTTCTAAAGCAATCACCGGATCATTAAGTTCACCCCCAGACTGTAGGGCAGCTGCACTGCTAAAAATCACAACAATGGTTTTTTTTAAATAGAAGTTTATCGACTGAGAAAAGAGCAGAATGCATGAACTGAGCAAAATTCACAACTTTACTAGGACTTTCTTATTTTTAATGACATAATTACCAAGTGATTAACTGTGTAGGAAATAACTTAACATTTTGGTATTTACATGTGTCATAACTGAATGTTGTATTATTTGTACTGAGCTTTAGTAGACTGCAACTAGAGTGGAGTAAAGCTTTAGTTCACAACACTCATGCACACACATAATGCAGTATACATTAGTACACATTTTGCAAAGGTTACCTACCAGCAGCTCATCCATGCTAGTTTGACACTTTTCCAGGTTGATGCGTTTGATGGCCACCTTCTCCTTTCTTGGCTTGCAGTACGCTGCTTGAACAACTGCAGTGGCTCCACTCCCTGGTTAAAACCACAAACAGTGTAAAAACACACGGAATACGTCAAGTTGTCGTTTGATTTATTTCGGTTTGCTGTTTTCTAGGTCAGTTTTCTTAATACATGCATGTATAGATGTGTTTGTTATTGTGTTTATTTCTGTGGTGCTTCACTCTGCCTTCAAGTTGCCTCTCGTGGATTAAAAGTTTTATTGAATTGAACAATGCATAACTTGTTTCACACTAAGACGTCACAATATTTAGATTTGAGCAAAGAAGTGCTTTCTATAAATCATATTATACTTCCAGTAAAGGGCTCCACGCTTTTCTTTTTTCTTTTAGGATTTGCAGGAAAAAAAGCACCTGCGTTGTGAAATGCACTTTTCAAAACCCTTGTTTTCACTCATAAATATAGTAAAAGAAAAATAGGTCACCAGCTTTCATTACCCTTAAGGACACAAATGTCTTAAAGCATGTATTATTGAAGTGTGTTTTATGGTAAACTAGGCTGGCAAGTTCCCATTTCTGACCAGGAAGCGTTACAGGCACAACTCCTAAGAACGTTTTAAACTTTATGTATCCTGATTTTCCTGCGGAAAAACAAGGACGTCTAGCCAGCAGTAAGCTGAAATAGCTGTAGATAATTCTGTTCTTAAAGGTAGTTATAACTTTCAATTAATTTATTACTGAATAAAACTGCTTTTAGGTGCCATTCCTCCACGACAGGCAGGGTACTTTTATGGCAGGGGTGCTTTTTTCGGCACAACACCGGCTACATTGCATTAGCAAGCCATTTAGCTATATGCTGTTGCTAAACCGAGACTAAAAGATGGTCTCGCTTTACTTTTCCAACTAGCATGAAATACTGTCCTTGCCAGAGGGAGAGTACCGGACTGCTTACGGGGCTAGCTCGACTTCTGGTAGCCTCAGACAGAAAATGCTAACAGCTAATGAGGCTAGCAGTAGTTGGTAGCCAGCGCTGAAGTGAAGACAGAGGGGGCTAAGTAAGATGCTAACAAGCTAAGCTACTCACCTATCACCTCATTGAGTTCATAGTCATCCTTGTCGATTGACCAGGACTGAGAGGGCTGCTCGTCTGCCATCGTTGTTCCTAGAGAGATCTAACAAGCAGTAACACAGGCGCCGTGTATAATGATAGATACAAGATTACTCCATTCGGGTCCGGTGAGCCTGGTTTCCGCTGACAATTCCTGCCGCTGCCGCCCCTGTCAACACAACTAAGTTCACGCAGCGCCGTACGTAGCGCCGTACGTAGCGCATTACGTACACACGTAAGACCGTCTGCTCGTAGCCTCTTTGGCTCGTTTTTCTGTACATTCGCTTGAAATATTGTGTTTTTTGCCTTGTTTAAAAGATTTAGTCTAATGTTTCGGCTCGTTTCATTCCAGTTTGTCACTTCTAACAGATATTCATCACCCTGCTGCTGCTGTTGAGGGTTTACTTAAAGTTTTTAGGCTATATCTTTATTTATAACAGATTTTTTTATTTGCTTGACATTAATTTGGTGGTTTTGAAATTTAATTTAATATTATTCAATTGTAAAAAATTTTAAGTTTAAAATTAATTGACACATTTATTTTGCATAAATTTCAGGTAGAAATTTTCAATAGTTTAATACTTATTCATATTTATTTTGTTGTTTGATGTTAATTTTAAGTCAAATGTATATTTAAAATGTGTTTAGTGTCTGTCTAATGTTATGTTATTCTTCTGGGCCTCTTTGTGGTTGTTTGTTTCTCTCACACCCTGGACTGGTGAAAGCCCTCGGAGGCCTTCCATCCTCAGCAAGGCGACTGACTGAAGAAAAAGAAAAGCTGCATCTCTTGCAGAAATGCTGTTTGAATGCTGAGTGCTGAACAAATTAAATGAAAACGGCTGAAGACCTGATCTATTTTGACAATTTAAACATTAATTAGCAAAACCCTTCTAACATAGTGGCTGTTTTTAGTTTAAGACAAAGACATTCAAATATAGTAGCAGAAAATTAAGGTTGGAAGAAAGGACAGGACGGAAGAAAGCAAATTAACTTAATTAAAATTTCTTAAATCTGAACATTTGAAAGATAAGAAAAAAATAACAGAAAATTCGAAGCTAAAAGTAGGCTACAAATATTTGTGAAAAGTAAATTATATTTAGTGGGAAATGCTGTAAAATGACTCTTTCCTTGTAAAGGGGCCAGATATGACTAACACAACACTATGGCTTTTAGCCAGCAGAGGGCGCTAATGCTCCGGTTAAGATTGATTCTCATCAGCCTTCAGTCAAATAGACCCTGTGCACAAAAAAAAAAAAAAAAAAAAAAAAAAAAAAAAAAAAAAAACAAAAAAAAAAAAAAAAAAAAAAAAAAAAAAAAAATAGACCCTGTGCACGTTAGCAAATGCTACTTCCGGTGGGAAGACTCCTGTCCAGTGTGTTATTTCCGGTTTGATATTCTCGCCTGGTCGCACCCTATTTACGGTCTCATATTCCCGAAGAAGTCACAAAATGAGTGGACTAAGCGGCGATTTAAATTCTTCTAGACGTCTGGGGCATTTTCCTAATGTTTCTGTTGATGATGTTCACCGACTTGTTGATAGTTTTCCCTGCGCCAAAGAGCAAACGAGAGAAAGGCTTCACATTTTATATTTCGCAGGATTTATCTCATTTTGAAGGTAAGTCACAACCCTCCCCATCGTCAGTACTTATAGTTTGAGACCCTTACCAACGTAAATTCTTTGTGTATATGCTGAGGCTTTTTTACGGTTTGTTGACATGCTGTGTAATCCTCCGCTGACGGTCGCGGTTTGGAGAACCTGTTTAGAAGCTGCAGATCGCTCGGTTCCTATTCCATTGATCTAACACCGGGCCCATTTAGCACATAAATCCATAGGATTAGACACTAAATGAGTCCATCAGCCAGTCATCAGATAGAAATAAAAACTCTCCGGAGTGGAGCGCAGTGCAGCAGCAGCTGAGGCACAGCTCTGTGCGCTTTGAGGGACTCTGTATAATATTAACGTTCATTATGATTTCATGAGAGAGAGATGAGGTGTTCACAACCTTCCCCATCGTAAATCCTAATATATAGCAGGGGTCCCGTTAACCGGAAATGTCCCGTATTTAACCGTTTTTTTTTTTTTTTACTTTGACGGAAAGATCTGAAGGGCGCCGGTCATTCTGACAGGTTTGCGCACGAGCCTGCCCGTCCATACCGTCATAGGAAATCACTGAATTGTCCCCTCTAATAATTCGAACCAAGGATGCAGAAATAGTGCAGCATCTCCACCAACCAATACCTGCAGCCCAGACTGAGGTTCTGCTGAGCGCAGACCTGTGATCCAGACGTCCTGCGCTCTGCAGCAGAAGAACACTGGTCCTCCATCAGGTGTCAGACCCGAACCATCCGGTGCTCAGTGCGCGATCAGATATGGATTAACTACACTTCCTGTTGTAATGCGCCCTCAGAGCAGCGTTCATAGGCTGTGGAGGCTTGTTGACACGCTAAATCTGCTCCGCGAGCTGCGCGCACATAGAACTGGACTCCAAACGCGAGGAGGTCCGCATTAAACAGCAGCGCCAGGTTTTCCCCCCCCAGTATCTCAATGAAAAATATGTGAACCCCTCATCCCTCTCTCTCTGTCTCTCATGATCTCATAATGAACGTTAATATTCTGTAATCAGAGTCCCGTGGAGCGCACAGAGCTGCACCTCGCTGCGAGGCGCTCGACTCCAAACGGAGTTTTTAGAAATGTCTATCTGATGACTGGCTGATCGACTCATTTAGAGTCTAATCCTGTGGATTTATGTGCTAAATGGGCCCGGTGTTTGAGCAATAATGCTACTGAAAATGTAATTATTATCATTTTTAAAATTAATAAGTGACGGATAAAAATAGATTATGACCGTCTCGTCTGGTCTTCTTCCGCTTACGGATTTTTTAAACCCTGTCAGTCAAAATGACGGAAAACCAAAAAGTCTAGCGCGACCTCTGATATACAACGACCTTTTTTAACCCGATCCTTTCCTTTTCGTAATTTGGACATGATTCTGTAGTCCATCTTCGCAGTAAGGATTGACCGTCAAATACAGCTACCGGAAACGAAAGACAGCACATCCGGTCTCAAACCCGGAAGTTAGCATTTTCTCGTGCACAGGGTCTATTCCCCAAACAAGTCAAACCTAAAAAGCAGAACTTCTTCCCATTTTCACATCCTACATTTTTTTAAAGTTTATTTCCTTAAAATAAAGTTGAGATCCACAACAAAATGAACAAACTGAATGTGGAATGTGTCTAGAGAAGCTGAACGAACCATTACAAACCATCAATATCTACAGATATAGGCAGCTGTGGAAGAGTATTTGAGCCCTTACAGATTTCTTCTGTTTTTGCTTTATTGTGCTTTTTATTTTTTAGTGTTTCAGATCAGCAAGCACATTTTTATATCAAAGTTTTGAGGAAATATTCTGAGTTGATAAGACAAAAGTGTAACTTTGTGAAGTGTTTGCCCTGTTAAAGCTTGAGTAAAAGCTCCTGCATAGTGGTGATCCTAAGCAAAGCCTAGTGTTCCTCATTAGATGAGCTAATTAAGGCCTGGAACAGGTGGTGTGATGGTCTGGGGCTGCTTTAGGACCTGGACCACTTGCTGTGATGGAAACACGAGTTCTGCTAAAGGAGAATATCTGACCTTTGACCTTAAACAGGCCGTTTAAAACCCTCCAGTGTGGCTGAATTCAAACAGTTCTGTGAAGGAGAGTGGGACAGCATTCCTCCACAGTGACTCATCGTCCTCCAGCAGTGTTACAGCCTGTTTTTAAGTTTAGGGGTCACTTAAGGCCAGCTTGGTTTGGATAGCTTTGTTATCCCCATAATAATAAAAATCATCATTCATAAACTGCATTATGTGCTTACTCGTATCATCTTGGCCTGAAATGGATATTTATTTGCTGATCTGAAACATTTAAACACAACAAAACCATGAACTATAACAGGCGGTGTTGTTTACTTCAAGTATATCTTCACAAAGTACAATTCTGGCAAGTCGATCAGTGATTTAACAGCTGGAGTTGAGTAACAATAACATCCTGGTTCACACTGTGCGTGGTTTATGTTTAGAGCTAGTGGCATTCAGATCCATCATCCTGTCTGAAAAAACACAACTAATCAACGCAGTGCTCCACTTTAAACACTTAGTTCATGAAAATCCTTAAATACTCTGGAAAAATGTCAAATTGATCATTTTACTTTTTCAAATATAATTCATGAAAACCTGCAGAGTGCTGCAAATGAAACTGGCTTTATGATGTAAATGTAGCTCTCTGAGGATCAGAAACGTCGCCTTTCTTTATGTTTCCTTTGGTTTTAATGGTGTCTGGTGATGAGACAGCACTCTGAGCAGTGCTGCCATCAGGTGCACCAGTCAGGAAACAGCTGGGCCTGGGACTCTGAAAACACTAGTTCACCCACAGAGAAGTCTCCCTGCAGGTTTTAAATGTAGATTCTGTTTGTTTTTTTGTTGATTTTAATTTGGCTTCACGTGCTTTCTAATTCATATTTTCTGATTTCAAACGTGAGATCAAGAACACGTGTGTTTTTTCTGTAGAGTACACTTGTAGTGATTGATTTTCATGCATGTAAGAAAACAGCCACAGTGGATGCTAATGCTGTTTCCCTCTGAACTCGGTTTGTTTCAGGAGGGTAGTCGGCCCCTGTCCGGACGCTCTCTCCCTGTGATGGTGCATTAAAGCTCAGCTCATCGTGATGCTGACGGCGCGCTGAGGGTAAGCCGGGCCTGAAAGGGAAGTGCTGAGAGCCACAGGAGCCCCCATGCACCACTGATTGCAGAGCTTTTATCCTGCCAGGACAAAGCTGCACACGAAGAGGGAAGTAAAGACTTAATCTGGCCTATTCAACGCCACCAATATCCTCAAACTGTACAGACTACCATGTGAAGGGACAATGAGCCAACTCTGGAAATAACTACCTTTCCCATTCAGCCTCTCTGATCATATTTACGATTGTATAGGAGCTTATGTTCACACTTGCTAAAGGCTTTAACTGGGGTAAAGATATTGATTTCACTGAATTATGAGTAGCTACCCCTCCCAGTGTTTTTTGTAAATGCGTTTTTGTCTTGAAGAGTTGGCCCTGAGAGCTTTTTGGTCAAACAACAGGACTATGAAAAGAATACGACTTTTTTTCCCACAGCAGTTGCACACAAAGGGGTCATAATAATAAAGAAGCATGCTGGCAACAAGGTCATGTCAGCCTGTGCAGAGCATGAAGGCTCAAACTAATGTAAGGTGTAACCTACCCTGTTGTGACATCATCAGAGCAGCTTGAATGGCAGGCTTGTCAAACCAGTGTTGAAGCCTGCAGCAGTGCCTGTGTTCAGATTACAAGCATTAACTCACCTGAGCAAGCGTGGCTGCGTTTGGTCGTGTTGCCTCTCAAATCCTCTTTCTTTTACCAACTATTTGCACATGGGAACAGAGAGGACCCACGCCTGAAACAGCGGTCCATGTGAAACGAAGAGAAAGCTAAACCTTTACAAGAAGATTTGGCCAAATAAGACGGGGAAAAAGGAGAAAAACTAATAAGACGGGATGGAAACGAATGGGATAGAAAAGAAAACAATCGGTAAGGCGTGTTATTTAGGGAACACTTTCTTTTTTGCTAAAAATTCTTGTGTTTTGCATATTTTGTGTGTATCTGCTGACAGAGGTCAAAATTTAAAAAGCTGAACAAAACTGAAGTCCTTTATAGTTTATTTTTCACAATAAAAATTCAAGTGTGTGGATATTTGATCAAAATGTTAAACCTATGTCTGAGTTAATGTTAAGATCAGAAGGTGTGGCTTGGTCCAAACACCTTATTTCACCTTGTTGAAAACCAAAACAATGCTGGGTTCGTGTTTAAACAAAGGAGGCAGGAAACGGGCCTGTTCTTCCACCTTTTTTCACCATTTGGTGCATTCCTATTCTAAAAGAGCAGGAACGTTAGATTTGTAATGAGTAACGGCGGCTGCGTTAAATCACAGCAGCCTGTAGTACCACCGCCTCACCACTAGATGGCGACAAAAAGTCCAAAGTTTTAATGACAAGTTTTAATTTTCGCTTGTTTTAAACAATGTAATATCTTCAGCGTTCAAGTAAGTGTAATGCGTAGTTTTTAAAGAAATCATATTGTGTTTTTAACATTTAAAATGTGAATATTGTGTCATCACAGGATTTTGTTATTTTTAGCTAGCTAGTAGCGACTGAACCAAAACAACTATTAGCCCACATGTTCTGTAGCTAGCTTCCTGTTATCTGGGTCATTTTTAAAGTTAAAATGGAGCGTGTCCTTTTTAATTGACTTATAATATGTATTTTATTTTATTTTCCCCAAATAACACGGGAAGAAACTTTTAACAATAACTTTCTGTTTCGTCTCTCAGCGTGTTAAGCTAATTAATAAGCTTCAGTCTGGCTGTCAGCTGACTGTCTGCCTGGGAATGAGTGAACTGGGATCAGCGCACACACACACACACACACACACACACACACACACACACACACACACACACACACACACACACACACACACACACACACACACACACACACACAGCGCCTCGTCAACACTCTGTAGCGCTTCGTTTCGTTTCGGCTCGTGAAGGCAGCAGCACCATGTCATGCGTGCGTAAACAGGCTAAACTCAGCAGATCTGAGGAGTTTCTTCATCATGCCAGCAGCCAGAAGACGATACAGATCAGCGCCAAACTTCTCGGTATGTTGCAACCATTTGAGCGAAATCCCGAAGGTTATCCGGGGTCATGCATGGTTAGGTCTCAGCTGTATTAGCTGAGAAAACCCTGTCTTTTATTATAGGAACACAGGGAACGGGAGTTTGATTCAAATGATGTGTGTAAACGGGGTTTAGTCCAGGAGATCTGGATTGTTTGGAGCAGAATTGTCATTATTGTTGTTGTTTTTCAGGTATGGAGGGCGACCCGGACCTCCAGTTTCTCCTGCAAGGTGGAGATCTCCTCAAAGTCCTGTCCCCATCTTGGAAGAAGACCCGTTTCCTGAAGCTCCAGGAGGACTGCAAAACCATGTGCCGTGAATCCAAGAAAACCTTCAAGTCAAGCCAGACATGTGAGCTGCTGTCTGTCTGTCCCATGTTGACTTTAAATGTTTTAATTCCTCTAAATATCAAACATCTCTTAACACTCAGACAGGTTTACCCTCAGGGATCATTATTTATTTGAGCAGAACAGAGGTGGATCTGGAGTTTTTCAGGGTGGAAAGCATGTGATTCAATCAGGGGGCGGGGCTTATTTTCTCAGTCAAAGTTGACATCTTCATTTGTTTCCACTGTTTGTGTCACCACTTGCCCTGAGACGCACTGTACAGAAATGTAATGATTTTAAAACTTTAAAGTCAGTTTTTGGTCCAGAACTTGTTGAATGTACCTGAGACCCAACAGCTACAACAAAACAAGGACAGCAGTTTGTGTTTGAGCCGCTGCAGAGCTGAAGTTTGATCATAAAGCTGTAAACTAAGTTTTTGTTCTGAATGTCATCAGCGTTATCACTCAGTGATATCAGTTCAGAGGGCATGTTTGTTAAGAGATCATTTTTCTGTTCACCAGTAGAGGAGGGTTTTAGAATGTCTTCTTTTCTTCCTGAGTTACAAACATAACCTGTTGTCATGCAGGCTGATAAGTGCAGTACGGTGACGTCTGTATTGACTGTTCCTTGTGTACAAAGTTACAGAGAGAAACAAAGCTTAGCATTTAAGAGACTGCAGACCTTAAAAGGAATGAACCAAAGTCCTGCAGCAGCACCAGAAAGCTGCTCTTTAATGCTGAAAGATACCAAAAGCAGGCAGGACGAAAATGCCTTTTAACAAAGTAATGTAACCGGACCTCTTCTGCTTTGTGCTGTTATGGTTGAATGATTTGTCCTGACACGGTTCATCTGTGGACGTTTTCTCTGATTATTCTGACGAGATAACGATAAACAGAAAAACAACAACATTATGGGCTGCAAGTCCTACACAAAACAAGAGTATAGAACATTACAATCAGGTCCTGTTACTTTACAGTCAAAAAGTCACTCAAATATACAATTACAATGATGATAGTGACAAAAGGGCACTTTATAACTCTCTAAATAAACTGGATGTATTATGATGGCACTGTATGAGAGGCCACCAGGGACATTATACCTCTCATACACACACGGGATTGGTTTAACTGTTGCACCATTTCACAAAGTTCTGATCGTCTGCTGAGGCCAGTATATTATTGAGACTGCTGCTCCAGAAGCTGTCCTGCAGGTTGATGAGCAAACATTTGTGTTTGAGCTGGGAAAAAGCCCTGTTGGACCGTACTGTAAAATACGAGTTTAACACACCGACTTCTGGTTTCTGTGAGACACCTTCCTTCAGTTTCATGTGAGAATCCTCTTATACTCACACGTGGAAAAAAAACGCTCATACACATGTATGAAAAAACCTTTTATACACACGTATGAACAAAAGTCTCATACACATATATCCTGATTGACAGGTCAATGTCTTTCTGGCCATACAGTTGATTCTGATTCTGATATGAAAAACCTCTCATACACGCGTATGAAGTCAGTAACCCTACACACAAGTTTTCATATGTGTGTATGAGAGGTTTTCACTAGTGTGTATGAGAGGTTTTCACTAGTGTGTATGAGAGGTTTTCACTAGTGTGTATGAGAGGTTTTCACTAGTGTGTATGAGAGGTTTTCACATGTGTGTATGAGAGATTTTCACTAGTGTGTATGAGAGGTTTTCACTAGTGTGTATGAGAGGTTTTCACTAGTGTGTATGAGAGGTTTTCACTAGTGTGTATGAGAGGTTTTCACTAGTGTGTATGAGAGGTTTTCATATGTGTGTATGAGAGATTTTCACTAGTGTGTATGAGAGGTTTTCACTAGTGTGTATGAGAGGTTTTTCACTAGTGTGTATGAGAGGTTTTCACTAGTGTGTATGAAAGGTTTTTCACTAGTGTGTGTGAGAGGTTTTCACTAGTGTGTGTGAGAGGTTTTCACTAGTGTGTGTGAGAGGTTTTCACTAGTGTGTGTGAGAGGTTTTCACTAGTGTGTATGAGAGGTTTTCACTAGTGTGTGTGAGAGGTTTTCACTAGTGTGTATGAGAGGTTTTCACTAGTGTGTATGGAGGTTTTCACATGTGTGCGTGAGAGGTTTTCACATGTGTGCGTGAGAGGTTTTCACTAGTGTGTATGAGAGGTTTTCACTAGTGTGTATGAGAGGTTTTCACTAGTGTGTGTGAGAGGTTTTCACTAGTGTGCGTGAGAGGTTTTCACTAGTGTGCGTGAGAGGTTTTTCACTAGTGTGCGTGAGAGGTTTTTCACTAGTGTGCGTGAGAGGTTTTCACAAGTGTGTATGAGAGGTTTTCACTAGTGTGTATGAGAAGTTTTCACTAGTGTGTATGGGGGGTTTTTCACTAGTGTGTATGAGAGGTTTTCACTAGTGTGTATGAGAGGTTTTCACTAGTGTGTATGAGAGGTTTTCACATGTGTGTATGAGAGGTTTTCACTAGTGGGTATGAGAGGTTTTCACTAGTGTGCGTGAGAGGTTTTTCACTAGTGTGTATGAGAGGTTTTCACTAGTGTGTATGAGAGGTATTCACATGTGTGTATGAGAGATTTTCACTAGTGTGCGTGAGAGGTTTTTCACTAGTGTGCGTGAGAGGTTTTTCACTAGTGTGCGTGAGAGGTTTTTCACTAGTGTGCGTGAGAGGTTTTTCACTAGTGTGCGTGAGAGGTTTTTCACTAGTGTGCGTGAGAGGTTTTTCACGCGCGTGCGTGAGAGGGTTTTCACGCGCGTGCGTGAGAGGGTTTTCACGCGCGTGCGTGAGAGGGTTTTCACGCGCGTGCGTGAGAGGTTTTCACTAGTGTGCGTGAGAGGTTTTCACTAGTGTGCGTGAGAGGTTTTTCATGCGCGTGCGTGAGAGGTTTTCACTAGTGTGCGTGAGAGGTTTTCACTAGTGTGCGTGAGAGGTTTTCACTAGTGTGCGTGAGAGGTTTTCACTAGTGTGCGTGAGAGGTTTTCACTAGTGTGCGTGAGAGGTTTTCACGCGCGTGCCTGAGAGGTTTTCACGCGCGTGCGTGAGAGGTTTTCACGCGCGTGCGTGAGAGGGTTTTCACTAGTGCGCGCGTGAGAGGTTTTCACTAGTGCGCGCGTGAGAGGGTTTTCACTAGTGCGCGCGTGAGAGGGTTTTCACTAGTGCGCGCGTGAGAGGGTTTTCACGCGCGTGCGTGAGAGGGTTTTCACGTGCGTGCGTGAGAGGTAACTTGGAATAATGTCCCTGGTGGCCCCTCATAAAAATGATCACATTTACATAGGCATATTCACTCCAGATGATTTCAGCACTAACTCTATAAAACTCTTTAGTTCCAGTCGGTGACATCTCAGAGGTGCGAATGGGTCGTCAGTCAGAGGGTTTGAAGAAGAACACGGAGGAGCAGGTGGAGCTCCGCTGCTTCACCATCCTCTTTAAAGGTCGCCGCAAAAACCTGGACCTCATCGCCAGCTCAGAGGAGGAGGCCAAGCAGTGGGTCAAGAGCCTGCAGAAACTGGTATCCAGCCTGAAAAACCAGAACCGCAAGCAGACCGCAGAGCAGTATCCTTACATAACCGCCTGCAAATCCAGACATTTTCATTAATCACGTGTAAAAACGTGTTTTTGTAGAAAGAGAAACTCGTTTTCTAATCGCCTTACATGACAAACATCCAGTTGGATCTTCAGCTGCCTGAGGAAAGCAGACAAGAACCGAGACGACAAGCTGAGTCCATCAGAGGTCAAGGACTTCCTGCATCTGATCAACATCGAGCTGGATGACGACTACGCAGAGATGCTCTTCAAGGTGGGGCAGATCAGATCTCCTCAGAGGGAAGAGACTAAAGTCTTTGATTTGGGTTCAAGTATTTATTTTATCAGAATATTTTGTGGGTTATTGTCCAATCAAAGTAACTATAAACAAAATCTTTTTAAACAAAAAGCAAATAATAAAAGCTGACGTACTTTGACTGATTGCTCCTGTTTTTCTCATGTTTCCAAACGTTTTTAGTATGGGGCTAGTTACAGCTTGTGTTTATATTCATATTTGTTAGTTAATAATTCACTTTTTATTCAAACATCCCCACATTTTTTCTGTTTAGTTGTTTTTTCCCCAAATTAAATAAATGTCATGCTTCAACATGATATAGAGACTAGAGTGTGCTCCACAGTGATCGACCTGCTGAGAGTGTGAAGGATTAGAAACCCCCTCAGACTTGTTCTCAGGACCAAATAAAAACCACAACACTTCATGTCTTCCGAACACCTCGAATGTGTTGAGACAGAACGCCACGTCTCTGACCGACCTTTATTTCACATTCCTCCTACACAGAAATGTGACCACTCAAAGTCTGGATTCCTGGCTGGAGAGGAGATCGCACATTTTTACGAACTGCTGACCCATCGGGAGGAAATAGATGTCATCTACGGGGAGTACGCCAAGACCACGGGCTTTATGAGCGCCGAAGACCTGGTGAGCTTCCTGATGAAGGAGCAGATGGAGAAAGCCACTCTGGCCGACGCCCAGAAAATCATTGAGAAGTACGAACCAGACGACCAGGGTCGGTATCTCATCAGGGATAGGTTTAACCTAATCTATTTATCTATAATTCCACAAAACCAAATCTAAGTTTAGTGTGCTGCTCTGGGATTTAGACCGATTATTGTGAAACATGTTAAAGTCCGTGAATAGTGACAGCTGCTCACTCTTCATCCATGACTCATGCTGGTGTTTTTACAGCCAAGGAGAAGAAGCTGCTGTCCAAAGATGGCTTCCTCATGTACCTGAACAATCCAGAGGCCATGATCCTGAACCCAGAGCATGTAGAGGTGTACCAGGACATGCAGCAGCCCCTCAACCACTACGTCATCTCCTCCTCACACAACACCTACCTGATGGAGGACCAGCTCAAAGGGCCCAGCAGCACCGAGGCTTACATCAGGTGAACGCCGGACTAGTTTAGGGTTTCCTCTCTGATAGAGGAGGAAGATACTTTCCTAAGGATGATCTGACTGAGAGAAAACTGCAGCCATGATCAGTAGAAGCACCAACAGAACTGCTGAAAACAGCCAGCTTGTTGTAGAGTAGCATCCTATAGATCAGTCTCTTTATACAGCAGGACATTTAAAACCTTCAACACGATGTTTCAAGCTGCTGATAGAAAGCTTGTGGCTCCTCTCAGGGCTCTGCTGAAGGGCTGCCGCTGTGTGGAGCTGGACTGCTGGGACGGGCCAGACGACGAGCCGGTGGTCTACCACGGCTACACCCTGACCTCCAGGATCCTCTTCAAGGATGTGGTCAAAGCCATCAAGGAGAATGCATTCAAGGTGTGTTTAGTCTAAAGCCTTTTAAACATTTAGAAAATCACATTTTTGTGGCGAGTGAGGAGTTTCAACCTGATGATTGTTAAAGCCCTGGTGCAGCGGTGACGTTAGGACGAGGACGTTTTGGTGTCTGTCTCACGAACCTTTAGGGACATCGCTGGATGTCCATCTGCCCCTGATCGCCTTTTAGACATGATGATTTTTAATTGTATTTATTCACATAAACATCAAACTATAAACACAAAACTCAACCAAAAGCAGCAGGAAGAATCTTCTGCTCAAGATTGACCCTAGAAATGGTTTAGAGAAAGATTTAAAACCAGAACACAAGTTCAGCTGCTAAATTCATAATCAGCTCTAATTATTATCCCATAGATTCATTCTCTCTTTTCTTTATTAAGTTTTTAAATTGATTTATAGTTTTTGAAGTCATCATTCAGATCCGTCCATAGTTTTACTTCATGCACTGATAAAACACTTGTTTTGATGTAACAGTCAGTGTGTAACGGTGTGGTTTTCCTGCAGACCTCTGACTATCCGGTCATCCTCTCCTTGGAGAACCACTGCAGCGTGGAGCAGCAGGCGGTCATGGCCCAGCACCTGAGCTCCATCCTGGGCAGCGCTCTCCTCACCCTCCCCCTCCCCCTGGGGGACAACATGCCCACAAGCCTCCCGTCTCCTGAGGTTGGGACCAGCTCCGCTTGTTTCAGGTTGTCGAGTTACAGTCGGTCACATGTGTTTACACCTTCTTCCAGGAGCTGAAAGGGAAGTTCCTGATTAAAGGGAAGCGATTACAGAAACTGGAGGCCAGCTTTGCGGACGAGGCAGCAGATGATGATGACACCGACGTGACTGAGGAGGAAGAGTCGAATGATGAGAACGCTGAGGACGAGCAGAAAGAGAGGAAGAAGAGCAAGGTAGGTGGTACGTTAACGATGTGCTCACGAATCCTAACAGACGTCTGATCTTCACTGACGTGTTACAGAAAAAGCTGAAACTAGCCAAAGAGCTGTCCGACATGGTGATCTACTGCAAGAGCGTCCACTTCCACGGCTTCCACCACGCCAGGAAACACCAGCGCTTCTACGAGATGTCGTCCTTTAAGGAAGGAAAAGCTGTAAAGCTGGCAGATGAGTCGGGTAAAATCCTTAATCCTTCAGCTGATAGGTGGAGCATGGTTTGGTCCTCCTATCTAATCAAAGCACTGAACTAAAAACCCTCACATTTCTAAAAATCTGAGGATGTTTCAGTAAAAAATCAAATATTATCATACATTATTTAAATGATTAACTTATGTTGAATCAGACAGAATTTATACACACAGGACAAAATCAAACCCAAGATCAGCTTTCTGGACTTTCCAGCATCGTCCACTCCTTAAAACGCATAAACATCAAGTACACATTCAGCTAGGATCCTTTACATTCCTTAAAAGTAAACGTCATAGACCTAAAACCAACTTTAGTTCTAGTCTCTAGAACTTTATTAAATATTCAAACGCTGTCAAATCCTTGAAAACACCTCCTATTTTCAAGGTTAGCATCCTGGTTATAACGCTTAACGCCCAAAGGGAACAAAGCGTTTTGGTTTGTTCTGCTTCAATAAACTGAACTCTTTCTTCCTGTTGGACCAACTTTTTGATTTAGTGTCAAAATCACACATTTATTCTCAGAACAATCCCACTGCTGTTACCGTGTCAACTATCAGGTCGTATAAGTCCGTCAGATGAGAAGGAAGTCTTTTAGGATCCATTTAAAACCAAAGGAGGTCTCATCTTTCCACATTTCTGTAACATGAATCTGTTTGTTTAACCCAGTACCCGGCACCACGTCGAGCTCTTTAGACTCTAGATCTGGACCTGAACTCCCCACGAACTGAAAAAGGAATCAAAAATAATCAAAAATCTGAGGATGTTTCAATACAATCTTATAGTTTATTACAATTTAGGGTCATTATTTGTATTTGTTCACTTATACGGGATTCATACACAGAAGTCACTTCTGAGGTGAGTTCTCACACTGTTCCAGCACTTTACACTAGTGATGATTTACACACATGAACACTAAATAAATGCACAAAATCCTGTAAATATCACATCACATTTCAAGCATTTAGAGGATTTGAAGCACCTGGTTTTAACCTCTACCCCAAATGAAGTAAAAAAAAAAGTTGTTTTTATTTTTTATGAGCCTTTGTCTTGGTGTGGATGAGGTGAATCAGAAGCCTTCGTTCAGCTCTGTCAGTGACTGTTTCTGTTTCTTTTTGTGCAGCCAACGACTTCATCCGCCATAACGTGGAGAAACTGAGCCGCGTTTATCCTGCAGGCTCCAGAACCAACTCCTCCAACTACAACCCAGTCCCCCTGTGGAACGCTGGCTGCCAACTCGGTACCCTCAGCTGATGACGCTGATGATGGGTGACCCCGTATCTAATCCGTCACATCTCTCCTTTTCTCTGTTCCAGTCGCCTTGAACTTCCAGACGGGCTGCACAGAAATGGACCTGAACCAGGGTCAGTTCATGGTCAACGGCAAGAGCGGCTACGTCCTCAAACCGGACTACATGAGGGACAGAGGCACCGAGTTCGACCCCATCACCCTGACCCGAGGAGAGTGGCTGAAGCACAAGTTGCTGCACGTCATGGTGAGGTCATCAGCATTGAGATAAACATTCTGTCACGTCTCTGTCTGCAGTCCGGATCTCTGTCTGCCTGTCTCCAGATTATATCGGCACAGCAGCTGCCCAAAGTGAACAATAAGAAGTCCTCCGTAGTGGACCCGCTGGTTAAAGTGCAGCTCTTTGGAGTACCAGCTGACGCCACAGAGAAAGAGACCAGTCCTGTTGATAACAACGGTACGGTTTGGTTGTGACTCATCCATCGTCTTAACTACTGGACCAGTCTGGGTTACTGGTGTCTCTCTCCAGCAGTCACAGGGCGAGAGGCAGAACAGGTCTCAGAGACATGCACCCAGTCACTCACTAATAGAGTCACCGATGAACCAAACATGCATGTTTTTGGTCCGTTGGAGGAAAGCCGTGCAGACAGTCGGCTGCACCGCCATGCTAACATTCATTAGAAAGCAGCTCAGTGTTTTGTGTGACTTCAGGTAAAAATTCCACAGATAACTGACTGATGAGTCAGCTGTGTAACTGTTCCCTCCTCGTTGTTGACTTTGACACGTAGCTGCACACACCAATGTGGGCCGAGGTAAAACATCACCAGACAACTCCTGCTGATGATTGATTTGTACTTTTGTGTTTTTAAGGCTTCAACCCGGCCTGGAACGATAACTTCCAGTTCGATGTGTATGTGCCAGACCTGGCGTTTGTTCGCTTCGTCATCGAGGACTACGACTCTTCGTCTGATAACGACTTTATCGGGCAGTACACACTTCCTTTCAACAGTTTAAAAATGGGTGAGTTTATCTGTTGTTGTTTCTGTGAGGCTGCTGATGTTCTGTTTGTTCATAAAGGAACAGAAAAGGGAAGTGTCCCTTTCTCTGGGGAAGCAGCAGAGACCTCCACATTAAACACATCTCTCTTTTTACTGGAGTTTTCCTTTGGTCTGACTGCAGCTGCTTTATTCCCTCACAGGATACAGACAAGTGCCTCTGCTCAACAAGAACGGAGACCTGCTCCCCTCAGCTGGACTCTTTGTTCACACCATGATCCTCGATGGGGAATGAGCTGCTCTCTCTGTTTTTACTCTGAGTCATTTATTAGTTTTAACTCCTGCAGCAGTAATGAGGACAGACATGTTTCAGGGACAATTCTTACAAACTACTTTTAACTCGTGTCGCTGATTTCTAGTCATGTTTTTATTCAAACGATCATTTTAAGAGTTTTAGACCCAATGTGTTTTCATTTTAGTCATTAGGTACGAGTTAGGTCTCATGTGGCCTTTTACTTTCCCTTTTGTAAATCAATACACTGTAAAAGTGTTAAACACCCGTATGTGTGTGTGTCTGTGTTTCTGTGGAGGCCTGTAGCGTGATGAGCCGGATGTTTAGACCAAGTCTCCTGAACGAAGAGATTTCATCACCGTCTGCCTAAACCTGAAACGTTTTTAAAAAACAGGTTAAAAAGTCAAGTTACAATCAAAAATATAAGATTTCAAGTTAAAAATTAGAAATGTTTTAAAAAAAAATAAACTAAATAAATAGAAAAAATGTAATTAAAAATAAAAATACACACATAAAATAAATCTGAATAACAATAAGAATAAAAAAAATTTTTTATTTAAATCTATAAATGGTGAAAAAACTAAAGTCCAAAGTTAAAATAAATTTAAACAATAAGGAAGACATTTTAAAAAAGGTTAAAATCTGTAAACATTCAAGAAAAATTATTTCTAAAAAGTGAACAGAAAACATATTTTAGTTAAGTACAAAATGTATCAAAGTAAACTAAATTACTAAAGATAAGTCAAGTTAAAAAATATTTACAAAAGTCAACTAAAAAATGTCATTTATAAAAAAAACTAATGGTGGAAGCACTGAAAGAATGTACTAAATATTTAAAAAATAACTGACTTAAAAGTAAAAAGTACAAACGTTTGAAAAAGAACAAAATGAGTTGAATAAAAAAAGTTAAATGTTTTAAAACGTAAACTAGAAAAATGTTTTTCCCTCCTTGTTGAGGCGTAGAACTGGTTGAGGCATTAGTTAGACCTGGTTGAGGCGTTAGTTAGACCTGGTTGAGGCGTTAGTTAGACCTGGTTGAGGCGGTAGTTAGACCTGGTTGAGGCGTAGTTAGACCTGGTTGAGGCATTAGTTAGACCTGGTTGAGGCGTTAGTTAGACCTGGTTGAGGCATTAGTTAGACCTGGTTGAGGCGGTAGTTAGACCTGGTTGAGGCGTTAGACCTGGTTGAGGCATTAGTTAGACCTGGTTGAGGCGGTAGTTAGACCTGGTTGAGGCATTAGTTAGACCTGGTTGAGGCATTAGTTAGACCTGGTTGAGGCGTTAGTTAGACCTGGTTGAGGCGTTAGTTAGACCTGGTTGAGGCGTTAGTTAGACCTGGTTGAGGC
>SSNR01000266.1:508354-521661 GCA_006937965.1 Callopanchax toddi | reverse complement strand
TGGTTGAGGCGGTAGTTAGACCTGGTTGAGGCATTAGTTAGACCTGGTTGAGGCATTAGTTAGACCTGGTTGAGGCGGTAGTTAGATCTGGTTGAGGCGGTAGTTAGACCTGGTTGAGGCGGTAGTTAGACCTGGTTGAGGCGGTAGTTAGATCTGGTTGAGGCATTAGTTAGACCTGGTTGAGGCGGTAGTTAGATCTGGTTGAGGCGGTAGTTAGACCTGGTTGAGGCGGTAGTTAGACCTGGTTGAGGCGTAGACCTGGTTGAGGCATTAGTTAGACCTGGTTGAGGCGGTAGTTAGATCTGGTTGAGGCATTAGTTAGACCTGGTTGAGGCATTAGTTAGACCTGGTTGAGGCGTAGTTAGACCTGGTTGAGGCGTTAGTTAGACCTGGTTGAGGCGGTAGTTAGACCTGGTTGAGGCGTTAGTTAGACCTGGTTGAGGCATTAGTCAGATCTGGTTGAGGCGTTAGTTAGACCTGGTTGAGGCGTAGACCTGGTTGAGGCATTAGTTAGACCTGGTTGAGGCAGTAGTTAGATCTGGTTGAGGCGTTAGTTAGACCTGGTTGAGGCATTAGTTAGACCTGGTTGAGGCGTAGTTAGATCTGGTTGAGGCGTAGTTAGATCTGGTTGAGGCGTTAGTAAGACCTGGTTGAGGCGTTAGTTAGACCTGGTTGAGGCGTTAGTTAGACCTGGTTGAGGCGTTAGTTAGACCTGGTTGAGGCGTTAGACCTGGTTGAGGCGGTAGTTAGACCTGGTTGAGGCGGTAGTTAGACCTGGTTGAGGCATTAGTTAGACCTGGTTGAGGCGTTATTAGACATGGTTGAGGCTTTAGTTAGACCTGGTTGAGGCGGTAGTTAGACCTGGTTGAGGCATTAGTTAGACCTGGTTGAGGCATTAGTTAGACCTGGTTGAGGCATTAGTTAGACCTGGTTGAGGCATTAGTTAGACCTGGTTGAGGCGGTAGTTAGATCTGGTTGAGGCGGTAGTTAGACCTGGTTGAGGCGGTAGTTAGAACTGGTTGAGGCATTAGTTAGACCTGGTTGAGGCATTAGTTAGACCTGGTTGAGGCGTAGACCTGGTTGAGGCATTAGTTAGACCTGGTTGAGGCATTAGTTAGACCTGGTTGAGGCATTAGTTAGACCTGGTTGAGGCATTAGTTAGACCTGGTTGAGGCATTAGTTAGACCTGGTTGAGGCATTAGTTAGACCTGGTTGAGGCGTAGACCTGGTTGAGGCATTAGTTAGACCTGGTTGAGGCGTAGACCTGGTTGAGGAGTAGACCTGGTTGAGGCATTAGTTAGACCTGGTTGAGGCATTAGTTAGACCTGGTTGAGGCATTAGTTAGACCTGGTTGAGGCGTTAGTTAGACCTGGTTGAGGCATTAGTTAGACCTGGTTGAGGCATTAGACCTGGTTGAGGCGTAGACCTGGTTGAGGCGGTAGTTTGACCTGGTTGAGGCGTAGACCTGGGTGAGGCGTAGACCTGGTTGAGGCATTAGTTAGACCTGGTTGAGGCATTAGTTAGACCTGGTTGAGGCGTTAGTTAGACCTGGTTGAGGCATTAGTTAGACCTGGTTGAGGCGTAGTTAGACCTGGTTGAGGCGTTAGACCTGGTTGAGGCGTTAGTTAGACCTGGTTGAGGCGTTAGTTAGACCTGGTTGAGGCGTTAGTTAGACCTGGTTGAGGCATTAGTTAGACCTGGTTGAGGCATTAGTTAGACCTGGTTGAGGCATTAGTTAGACCTGGTTGAGGCGTTATTAGACATGGTTGAGGCGGTAGTTAGACCTGGTTGAGGCATTAGTTAGACCTGGTTGAGGCATTAGTTAGACCTGGTTGAGGCGGTAGTTAGATCTGGTTGAGGCGGTAGTTAGACCTGGTTGAGGCGGTAGTTAGACCTGGTTGAGGCGGTAGTTAGACCTGGTTGAGGCATTAGTCAGACCTGGTTGAGGCGTAGACCTGGTTGAGGCATTAGTTAGACCTGGTTGAGGCGTTAGTTAGACCTGGTTGAGGCGTTAGTTAGACCTGGTTGAGGCATTAGTTAGACCTGGTTGAGGCATTAGTTAGACCTGGTTGAGGCGTTAGACCTGGTTGAGGCGTCAGACCTGGTTGAGGCATTAGTTAGACCTGGTTGAGGCATTAGTTAGACCTGGTTGAGGCATTAGTTAGACCTGGTTGAGGTGTTAGTTAGACCTGGTTGAGGCGGTAGTTAGACCTGGTTGAGGCGGTAGTTAGACCTGGTTGAGGTGTTAGTTAGACCTGGTTGAGGCGGTAGTTAGACCTGGTTGAGGCGTTAGTTAGACCTGGTTGAGGCATTAGTCAGACCTGGTTGAGGCGTAGTTAGATCTGGTTGAGGCGTTAGTTAGACCTGGTTGAGGCGTAGACCTGGTTGAGGCATTAGTTATACCTGGTTGAGGCATTAGTTAGACCTGGTTGAGGCGTTAGTTAGACCTGGTTGAGGTGTAGACCTGGTTGAGGCGTTAGACCTGGTTGAGGCATTAGTTAGACCTGGTTGAGGCATTAGTTAGACCTGGTTGAGGCGTAGACCTGGTTGAGGCATTAGTCAGACCTGGTTGAGGCGTAGACCTGGTTGAGGCGTAGACCTGGTTGGGGCATTAGTTAGACCTGGTTGAGGCATTAGTTAGACCTGGTTGAGGAGGTAGTTAGACCTGGTTGAGGCGGTAGTTAGACCTGGTTGAGGCATTAGACCGGTTGAGGCGTAGACCTGGTTGAGGCGGTAGTTAGACCTGGTTGAGGCATTAGTTAGACCTGGTTGAGGCATTAGTTAGACCTGGTTGAGGCGGTAGTTAGATCTGGTTGAGGCGGTAGTTAGACCTGGTTGAGGCGGTAGTTAGACCTGGTTGAGGCATTAGACCTGGTTGAGGCGTAGTCCTGGTTGAGGCATTAGTTAGACCTGGTTGAGGCGTAGACCTGGTTGAGGCGTAGACCTGGTTGAGGCATTAGTTAGACCTGGTTGAGGCGTTAGTTAGACCTGGTTGAGGCGTTAGTTAGACCTGGTGGCATTAGTTAGACCTGGTTGAGGCGTTAGTTAGACCTGGTTGAGGCGTTAGTTAGACCTGGTGGCATTAGTTAGACCTGGTTGAGGCGTAAACCTGGTTGAGGCATTAGTTAGACCTGGTTGAGGCGTAGACCTGGTTGAGGCATTAGTTAGATCTGGTTGAGGTGCTAGTTAGACCTGGTTGAGGGGGTAGTTAGATCTGGTTGAGGCGGTAGTTAGACCTGGTTGAGGCATTAGACCTGGTTGAGGCGGTAGTTAGACCTGGTTGAGGCGGTAGTTAGACCTGGTTGAGGCGGTAGTTAGACCTGGTTGAGGCGTAGACCTGGTTGAGGCATTAGTTAGACCTGGTTGAGGCGGTAGTTAGACCTGGTTGAGGCATTAGACCTGGTTGAGGCGTAGACCTGGTTGAGGCGGTAGTTAGATCTGGTTGAGGCAGTAGTTAGATCTGGTTTAGGCGTAGACCTGGTTGAGGCGGTAGTTAGACCTGGTTGAGGCGTAGACCTGGTTGAGGCGGTAGTTAGACCTGGTTGAGGCGTAGACCTGGTTGAGGCATTAGTTAGACCTGGTTGAGGCATAGACCTGGTTGAGGCATTAGTTAGACCTGGTTGAGGCGGTAGTTAGACCTGGTTGAGGCGGTAGTTAGACCTGGTTGAGGCATTAGACCTGGTTGAGGCGTAGACCTGGTTGAGGCGGTAGTTTGACCTGGTTGAGGCGTAGACCTGGTTGAGGCATTAGTTAGACCTGGTTGAGGCATAGACCTGGTTGAGGCATTAGTTAGACCTGGTTGAGGCGATAGACCTGGTTGAGGCGGTAGTTAGACCTGGTTGAGGCGGTAGTTAGACCTGGTTGAGGCAGTAGTTAGACCTGGTTGAGGCATTAGTTAGACCTGGTTGAGGCGTTAGTTAGACCTGGTTGAGGCGTTAGTTAGACCTGGTTGAGGCGTAGACCTGGTTGAGGCGTAAACCTCGTTGAGGCATTAGTTAGACCTGGTTGAGGCATTAGTTAGACCTGGTTGAGGCGTTAGTTAGACCTGGTTGAGGCGTTAGTTAGACCTGGTGGCATTAGTTAGACCTGGTTGAGGCATTAGTTAGACCTGGTTGAGGCATTAGTTAGACCTGGTTGAGGTGTTAGTTAGATCTGGTTGAGGCGGTAGTTAGACCTGGTTGAGGCGTAGACCTGGTTGAGGCATTAGTTAGACCTGGTTGAGGCGTAGACCTGGTTGAGGCGTAGACCTGGTTGAGGCATTAGTTAGACCTGGTTGAGGCATTAGTTAGACCTGGTTGAGGCATTAGTTAGACCTGGTTGAGGCGGTAGTTAGACCTGGTTGAGGCGGTAGTTAGACCTGGTTGAGGCATTAGACCTGGTTGAGGCGTAGACCTGGTTGAGGCGGTAGTTAGACCTGGTTGAGGCGTAGACCTGGTTGAGGCATTAGTTAGACCTGGTTGAGGCATAGACCTGGTTGAGGCATTAGTTAGACCTGGTTGAGGCGGTAGACCTGGTTGAGGCGGTAGTTAGACCTGGTTGAGGCATTAGTTAGACCTGGTTGAGGCATTAGTTAGACCTGGTTGAGGCATTAGTTAGACCTGGTTGAGGCGGTAGACCTGGTTGAGGCGGTAGTTAGACCTGGTTGAGGCATTAGTTAGACCTGGTTGAGGCATTAGTTAGACCTGGTTGAGGCGGTAGACCTGGTTGAGGCGGTAGTTAGACCTGGTTGAGGCGGTAGTTAGACCTGGTTGAGGCATTAGTTAGACCTGGTTGAGGCATTGGACCTGGTTGAGGCGGCGGTCTCTGAACTCACATAAACTTGTTGACATGTAAACTCAACTAGTTGTCTCAGCAGTTTTTATGTCCACATTTCTTAAACCATGCGAGGAGTTTCCACAGCAGTAAGTCACCTGACCAGGCTTATAGAGACTGCTGCTTGATTATGATGGAACTTTTAATAAACCGTTTAGAGATGCAGCAAAAAGTCAGCTGGTGATCGAAATCAGCTGATTCAACAGGACTGACTGATCTGAGACTCAAAAGATATTTCTTTAGCTGTTGATGAATGCATCATCATTACCAAGCAGGAGTTTCTGGTCTGAACTCTCTAACAGATCCTCCATGAGGACGTTTAGAATCATTTTCATCTTCATCTAATAAAAACATTCTGTTCATTGTAGTTCTTCGTGATAAATCAACATACTCCTGAATCAGTAGATCAGAGTCAGCGGTGTCGGCCCTCAGAAACATTTAAAGTTTCACCACAGTAACCTTTACTTTCATGGAGAAGTGAAATGTTGTACTGAGTAAATGTCTATGGTTCTTCTGTGAATCGTTGTCAGCTGCTGGAAACACCTGAAGACCCTCCTGGATTTGACGTTGACCAGGAACCTGTTCCCGTTACTTCAGCACCAGAGTGGCGAACAGCTCCTTTATTTATGTCACTTTGACATCACAGCCAGAGAAACCAGTAGCTTTCATCATATGAGGCTAATTACTATAAAATGTTGCACTTATTGTTGAAATGACAACATTTCAACACATCAAAATATTAATTAATACTGAAGATCTAAATCATTAGAGCCCGGTGACCCAACCATACGGGGTTTGAGTCCTAATGTATTTCTTTGTTCTCACTTTTAAAGAGACTTTAGGTGTAACTTGAAGCTCATTTATCTCAGAAGGCGTTGCTCATTTTCTCCTCCATGAAACCAAAATCAGTTCCATCTTTAGAACGTCTTAAACCTCAGGAACATCTGAAGGGTCCAGAAGTTTTTACAAACCTAACTACGGTGGTAAAAATGCTTCTCGTGTCATTCTGAGGACTAACGTCAAGTGTACTTTGTGGACACATCTTTAGCACACAGAGCGGCCATTAAATAAGGTACAGGAAGTGCTACAGCAGTGTGCTCAACGTTTAAACACTGGAATGTTTAGATTTAAAAAAAGCTCTAAAAGGTCTGTTAATAACCTTTAGAACCAAGAGTTGAAACTGTAGCAGAGGACTACAGAATCCAGTTTTACGATTTATGTCCAGTAAATGAAAGAACTAAATCCAGTTCACAGCCTGCTGTGACCATTTAGAACTCATGAGCTTCAGTAAGGCACCATGTTAGAAAGACAACCAATCAGTTGTAATGAAGCTTTTATTAAAGAAAGAAAAAACAGTTTCTCAGGATGACAAACACGCTGCCAAAACTCAAAGTGAACAAAAGCCAAAGTGTTCTTTTGTTAAAGACAAAAACCAACCCAGAGTGGAGACCCTGACCCAGACGAGCACAGTGACTTCAACTCAAGTGTTTCAGAACTTTGGTGTCGATACAAAACCATCAACATGTGATTCGGAGTGAAACCATAAGGAAGGGTGCGTGCACACACACATGCACGCACAGAGTTTTTACCAAAAAGGAAAAGGGACTCGACAGATCTGAAAGAAAAACTAAAAACGGATCAAAATAAGAACAAAAGGACAACAGGCTGTTGTTCTGACCAAATACTGACAGGATGTGTAGAAAAATATTACAAAGAGAAACCTGTTCAGATCAAGGTAGGAGCTGAGAGGAACGCTCCAAATAAAAAACCAGGATAGAGCTGGTCGACCATCCTAACCAAAAACATCTTCAGGGTTTTCAAATCCCCAAAGGAGCAGCAGCCTGATGCTTGTTGGGTCAAACCGTGTCCAAAGAGGCTAAACCCTAACCCTAGGAAACTCCACAGGCAGTGAGGCGTTAACGCCGAGGTGGACCCTAACTGTCTGGACCAGGTCTGGATCAGGACCGGCTCTGGAGGCATCCTTTTCACAGCCTCGTTCAACAAAAGCTGGTAAACATGGCAACCTGTTTGGCTGCCGTTACTGGAGTCAACCATTCCAGCTGTTTCCAGCACCTTAACTGTGAAAACAAGGTGTTCTCACTGTGAAACCTCCGTAGCCCAGCGTCGTCACGCGCTTTAACCAAACAGCTGGGATGGAAACTCACAAAAAGGTTATTGCCATGGTAACAGATGTTGCAGCATTCGCTTTGCTGGGCTCCTCTCAAACAGGCACTGAGGTGAAGAAGAGTTTGGGAAGATAAACATCAACCGTGGTCTGACACGGAAATCAGACGAGTGGGACTGTCCTGACTAAACGCCGCTCCCTAAAGACGCCAACGTCACAAACAAAACTAAAAACATGGCACTCCACGACCCCCTCCAACAACCCAGACCACGTGGAACCCCTAAAACAGGACACCTTCGTAAATGTGCACCATGTTGGAGAAAGGTGTTCCCTCAAAGGGTGAGCTGCACCGTGTGTATGTGTGTGTGTGTGCGCCGAAAAACAAAACAAAACAACATGACAGCGAAAAACATACAAATAAAAAAATCAATAATTAGTAATGGTTTAACAGTTTTAGCTCAAACCCTGGTAGAGATATGACGCCTGTTAAAATCAATTTCCTTTTTTGGCAAATAATAAAACGCAGTGAGGAGACGATAAGTGGCACAGCTGCATCTGAGCGCTCAGACCAAAGACTTAAAAACAGACTATCTGACTCAAACTAAACGATTTCTACACAGAGTGAAAGAAAAGTCACACCTACATGATGGCACAAGCATCCGGGAAAGGAAAACGCCAATACTGAGACCACGAGTCTAGATACTGAGACCACGAGTCTAGATACTGAGACCACGAGTCTAGATACTGAGACCACAACCCGCCTGGTGGTCAGGAGTCTAGATACTGAGACCACAACCCGCCTGGTGGTCAGGAGTCTAGATACTGAGACCACAACCCCCCTGGTGGTCAGGAGTCTAGATACTGAGACCGCGAGTCTAGATACTGAGACCAAGAGTCTAGATACTGAGACCACGAGTCTAGATACTGAGACCAAGAGTCTAGATACTGAGACCACAACCCGTCTGGTGGTCAGGAGTCTAGATACTGAGACCACAACCCCCCTGGTGGTCAGGAGTCTAGATACTGAGACCACGAGTCTAGATACTGAGACCACGAGTCTAGATACTGAGACCACAACCCGTCTGGTGGTCAGGAGTCTAGATACTGAGACCACAACGAGTCTAGATACTGAGACCACGAGTCTAGATACTGAGACCACAACCCGCCTGGTGGTCAGGAGTCTAGATACTGAGACCACAACCCCCCTGGTGGTCAGGAGTCTAGATACTGAGACCACAACCTGTCTGGTGGTCAGGAGTCTAGATACTGAGACCGCGAGTCTAGATACTGAGACCGCGAGTCTAGATACTGAGACCGCGAGTCTAGATACTGAGACCGCGAGTCTAGATACTGAGACCACAACCCCCCTGGTGGTCAGGAGTCTAGATACTGAGACCACAACCCCCCTGGTGGTCAGGAGTCTAGATACTGAGACCGCGAGTCTAGATACTGAGACCAAGAGTCTAGATACTGAGACCACGAGTCTAGATACTGAGACCAAGAGTCTAGATACTGAGACCACAACCCGTCTGGTGGTCAGGAGTCTAGATACTGAGACCACAACCCGTCTGGTGGTCAGGAGTCTAGATACTGAGACCACAACGAGTCTAGATACTGAGACCACAACCCCCCTGGTGGTCAGGAGTCTAGATACTGAGACCACAACCCGTCTGGTGGTCAGGAGTCTAGATACTGAGACCGCGAGTCTAGATACTGAGACCACAACCCGCCTGGTGGTCAGGAGTCTAGATACTGAGACCACAACCCGCCTGGTGGTCAGGAGTCTAGATACTGAGACCGCGAGTCTAGATACTGAGACCACAACCCGCCTGGTGGTCAGGAGTCTAGATACTTTAGTCACCACTTCTGAAAACGATGTCATGTAAAACTAACTCCCCATAAAAACAACATTCACACAAGGCACTTGGTTCAGTAAGAAAAGAGTCGCCGTCCTTTCCACCACCACTAACTGCCTGCATAGCAACAATATGAGGACTGATCTGTTCCAGACCACAAAAACAAGTCTTAGATGGAAAAACGTTTCCTTTTTTTTTCTTTTGGTTTTAAAAATAGCACTTTCACCGATCAGTAAAACTTTGCCGATTTGAAAAGAAAGACCAGAGTTCCTTCCTCGTAGTAATTAGTCCTCGATGCGAACAGCTGAGGACGCTCTGTTGGCTTTCTGTGACACACAGTGGTCCTGGGATTAGAAGAGTTTTTGTTTTTCTGATGGCACTCAGAAGGCAGCCAGTCACCAGGAGAGGAGAGCAGAGACTCGGAGGCGTGTCCTTCAGGTCACCGGCCTGAGTCTGGAGAGCGCCGGCAGCGCCGCCGCCAGGTGTCCTGCTACCTGCCTCTCAAATTCTGCAGGACTCCGTAAACCTCGTCCTCTTTGCTGATTCCCTCAAAGAACGGCAGCAGGTCCAGGAGTTCGGTGTCATTCATATCGTCAAACCAGGACTGAACTGGGACCTGAGAAGACAGAAGCACTGGTCTGAACCCTCACAAACCATTATGGAAAATCCCCTCTTCATCCGACCATCTCTGCTACTTCAGCAAATGGCACAAAAAGGATCTCCACATATTTTAAATTTCTAGTTTTCCCCAGGTTTTTTTTAATAGACCACTTTAAAGACAGCCTTTAGAAAAACGTCACTTCAGGATTTGAACCTTTTAAACACAAGTTTGATCACATGATGATACTTTATTAAAAAAAAAAAACAGTCTTTGATAAGCATTATTAATTCTTAATAAATACCATCCGTTGTACTACCACTACTCATGTTTGTCCTCCAGTAATTCCCACTAAAGCACATTTTAATAAACTACAAAGAAACATGCACTCTGTGATTTTAGGTTTTAATAAACATCTGTGTTGACCTCTGAAACCCTCCATCCCCCCACAGGCCCAAATATCAACGCCTCGATTCCTCAGGTCTTCAGGTCGGGTCTTCAGGTCGGGTCTTCAGGTCGGGTCTTCAGGTCGGGTCTTCAGACCCACAAGAGGAGTCAACTCAAACATGGACGCCTTTTCTCACTCAACTTAAAGGTGGAAAAAACTACTTCAGGTAGATCTGAATCAGTGTTGCAACACATAACTTTTTAGTGTTTTTTTTTTTTCCATTTAAAAAACTTAGCATCATGTAATCAAACTGGCATTTAAAAGAGTTCAAATCCTGATGATAATTTAATAACTGATCAGTTAATCAGGACAGCTGTTGATCAAAAACTAATCCCAAACAAGTAGAGAAAACCCATCAGAACAGTCGTCGTAGAAGGTTTTGGACTGTCCTCTAATGATTTTAAACTTTAAATCTGATGTTACATAAAAACTATGAACGTATCAAAGTTCATATTTGGGATTTGGATTTTGGACAAATCCAAGTCTGATTAAAACAAACAAACATCTAAAACCATCCAGCCACCAAACGTTAGTTTTATGTAAAATAACTAACAAATAAATCAATAACAGTAGCAGACTGGCCTTTAAAGGGTTACAGGTTTGAACAGGACTGAAGTTGCGAACAGATTTATTTAAAAAAAAAAAAAGGGGGGGGGGGGGTATTGGTCAATTTACAGCAATTTTAGGACATTTTTTTCTTCTAATGACAAAATAAAGGTGACACCTCAGACGGTCTTCCTTTACTCATTAAGAAAAACCATCGTTCTATAACATTATAATAATAATATCACTTTAAAGTTAAAATGATCAATCAGGACTAAATGAAACTCACAGCATTTTCTGGATGGAAAATATACGAGGCAGGTGAATTGTCAACGATCACGACGTTGTTGAGCTCTCGGCCCAGCCGGCTCAGGTCCTTAACGTAGTTCCCTCGGTGGAAAACGCAGGACTCTCTGAAGAGTCGCGCTCGAAAAACCCCCCACTGGTCCAGCAGGTCCGCCACGGGGTCCGCATACTGCCCAGAACCCAAACACAGCACTCAATATTTACTACATCAACACAAAGCTTTAGGATATGAAGAAGACAGAGAACAGCTTTAAAACAACTAAACGCCTCGTCACTAATGGAATCAGAAGCTAAGCATGCCGGCTTTCAGTTCTAACACAAAAAGCATGGAGAAATACCACTAACACTAAGTTATCCCTCACATTCATTAAACTTACCCATGTGTGTTTGGTACAGACTTCAGAAAGAAAGAGCAAATTAAACGGATGTGACAACTTAGAGAAGACGAGGTAGAAGCTGATGGTTTAGGCCGGGGGACGGTTGGACACGCGGTACACACCTTGGCAAGGCTGGCTGTGAACAGCACACACTCAAATAACTCCCCCATCTTCTTCAGGAACTCGTCCACGTGGGGTCTCTTCAGCACATACACCTGGAAACACCACCGCTTTACCTCACACACACAGTACACACACAGTACCCCCCTGTAGGACACCATCCAGACCAGTGATGAACGTCCGCCGCTCTGCGCCCAGCAGCTGACATCCAGTGCAAGTAATCATGAATAGGCCAACCAGGACACACACAGCCTATCCTGGATTACTTGAAGTGGATCACAGCCAGGATCTTCACACGGGACACAGAACTGGACCAAAACCACGGATGTAACGTGTGTGTGTGTGTGTGTACCTGGTGAACGGTCCCATCGATCTCCACCGGTACGATGAAGTCAGCGTTACTGATGGGCTGTGGAGCAGAAACAGAAACAGGGACAGCTCAGACCAGCAGAGGGCCTCCTACAGCACTGATCAGAAGCCTGGTCTAGACCGGTCCTGACCAACTCCAGTGTAAGTCAGCAACTCATTACAGTTTAAGGAAGTCCAATTTAAGGCCTTACATTCACAGAATGGGAAAGGGGATGTGACCACCTTATAAACAGTTCTGACTAAACTTTGATTGGAACTGAAAGTGCAAAAATATAAAAAACATCAAGATAATTGATCTGCATTATATCTTACGGAAGGGTATTGCATTCACCTGAAAATAATAAAAGAGCTCCATTTTTCTGAATGAACAAGATAGCTTTTACAAAATAAAATAAGCTCTGTTTTACTGAATTAACGAGATAATAACAGCCTTAGTGACCTAGACCCTTCTAGACCCTAGAGGTCTGGTGTGCTGCTGAGTTTCAGATCTTTGTAACCCAGAAATCACAGGGGCCTAGACATTTAAGACCTTTGGACACTGAATTTAAGGATTATTTATCATTTTTAAGGATATTTAAGGCCTTAACTTTAGAAAAGTGAATTTGTGACATTTTAAGACTTTTTAAGGACCCGCAGATACCCTGTCATTTACGATGTTTTTGGGACTTAAACTGTTGGACATCAAATTCAGATTTTTTCGCTCCAAAATGTAAGACTCTATAAAGCCGTGATCAGACTTTTTAATACTTTATAAGGGTCTGGAATTTCCCTAAATTGATTTATCACCTTTTAATACTTTTCAAGACTCCGCGGATACCCTGGAAAGTCAAAATGTTCACAATAAAGTTGACTTTATTCAATACCACAAGAAATGAAAATCTGTTTTCTACAACAAACAATGAGAAGAAAAGAGAAATGATTAAACTAAACCAGCATCGCTAAAAGACCTCGAGCTGGAAGATTATGGTAAAATAACAGAAAACATCAAAATCCTAATGATCTGAGTCAATAGTCAAATCATGATTATTATATTCTAAACCAGGAGGGGTGTCCAGACTTTTCAACACACGGGCCAAAACCACCAAGATGCAGGACTAGTGGGCCACTCAGAGCGGGCCCTGGACCACTTCCTGTTCTAAACATTTTATATTACAGTCAGCAGGGGGCAGACTTGAGTCATTCAGTGGCAATAAAAACGATTGTATTATATTTGAATAATTGTGGACTATCATCAAAATGTTGAGGCGTATTTGGGCTAAGTAACAACCTAAAGACACTGATGCTATAAAAGCAGAGAAGAGCTCCAAGCAGCAGCTTGGTGCTCTAACGTCTTACTGCACTGCAGAGCATGTGGGCGTGGCAACTACAAATAATGGAGTTTTATTGACAAGTAAAATCGTTCAAAGATACATAAAGAGCTGACAGAAGGTGTGTCCTCACCTTAAAGGAGCTGTGGACCAGCGTCTCATCCAGGTCAATCACCACACACTTCTTACCACAGTCGGATGTCGTCGTGTCTGGGAGGAGGTATCTGGCTGGCAGCTGGCGAGACGAAAGGCAGACAGACCGAGACGAGAAGAATAGGAAGGAACGAGTTACAGGTCACACCAGTTACAGGTCACACCGGTTACAGGTCACACCAGTTACAGGTCACACCAGTTACAGGTCACACCAGTTACAGGTCACACCGGTTACAGGTCACACCAGTTACAGGTCACACCGGTTACAGGTCACACCAGTTACAGGTCACACC
>SSNR01000266.1:462780-486952 GCA_006937965.1 Callopanchax toddi | reverse complement strand
CACACACACACACACACACACACACACACACACACACACACACACACACACACACACACACACACACACACACACAGGATCATCTGATTAAGCTGAAGGATGATCCACCTGACTCAGGAACAGGCCTTTTAACGGACTTTTCCTGCTGCTCCTCCTTTACAGATAACGCCGACAGAAGGGCCTTTAGAGAAAGCGTCAGACCAGGATGGCATTACTTTGGCAGGAAAATGGTAAGCGCCTCGTATGTAGCGTCTCTCCCACCATCCTGAGCCGTGTCCAGCGTCACCACAGCGCCTTTCTTTGCTGCAGGATGTTGCGGACTTCGAGTGGGCGATGTGGTTCTCTACATTTCGGAATCATATCCTTTTTGCTCTCGCCGGTCATGTGATCTTTGCCAAGATATTTTCCCTGCTAGCTCCGAAGGTTAGAGAGAGGAGGAGCTGCTGTGAATGTTTTGTTGTGTTTTGCACGTCTCTCCTGAATGCACACGAGTGAGAATAAACACAAGTCTTGAGCCACTCATCAGGTTGGTTATGTGTGATGTCATCGTTAGGCTTTGGATTATACAAGTAATAAATGACATCTAATGCACCGTATCACACTTTATACCTTAGTAAGAAAACATTACCATCATTGTTTATTGAATGTTTTTATTATTTTTATGATTCAAGGTCTAACACGGCGTTGACTGAGCGATCGTTTTATTTACTGGAAATCAAAACGACCCAGGTGTGTCGCTGGTGCTCCTGCAGTGGAAACACCAGGCCCTAATGTATAGGGCCAATGAGCCCCGTGTGGCTCCATGTGGCCCCATGTGGCCCCGTGTGGCCCCATGTGGCCTCGTGTGGCCCCATGTGGCCCCGTGTTGCCCCGTGTGGCCCCATGTGGCCTCATGTGGCCCCGTGTGGCCCCATGTGACCCCGTGTGGCCCCATGTGGCCTCGTGTGGCCTCGTGTGGCCCCATGTGGCCCCGTGTGGCCCCGTGTGGCCGCATGTGGCCCCGTGTGGCCCCATGTGGCCTCGTGTGGCCTCGTGTGGCCCCATGTGGCCTCGTGTGGCCTCGTGTGGCCCCATGTGACCCCGTGTGGCCCCATGTGGCCTCGTGTGGCCCCGTGTGGCCTCGTATGGCTCCATGTGGCCCCATGTGGCCCCATGTGGCCTCGTGTGGCCCCGTGTGGCCCCGTGTGGCCTCGTATGGCTCCATGTGGCCCCATGTGGCCCCGTGTGACCCCGTGTGGCCCCATGTGGCCCCGTGTTGCCCCGTGTGGCCCCATGTGGCCCCGTGTGGCCCCAGAACCTGGGGTTGCAGACCCCTGCTGTGGCACAGTGCTGACTGATGCATGAGCTTCGCTCACACTGACACTCTTTTTGTCGTTGCACCTCTTATTTTTCGTTACAGTGCATTTATATTTATGTTTTGACGATGTTTTATTGTCTGGTCCATGCTAACGATGAAGGCTGGTAGAGATGGATGTGAGGTAACGTTAATAAACCTGTGAAACGTATCAAATTGTCCTGTGTTTTCTTTGAACCTGTGATCCCAGGACAGTGTTGTTCTTTATTCTGATGTCTGTCCAGTCTCGTTAGGGTTTCAGGTGCTCACACTGACACTGGCCTGTTTTTACCCACAGCACAGATCCCTGATCTTTGCCATGTATGGTGGTTTGGCGGTCCTGGTCACGATGGGCTGGACCTTCATGGCCCTGGTTCTGTCTCACTGCATCATCCTCTACAGCGTGGCTCTGGTCAAAAGGAAGTGGTTGTGCTTCGCTGCAGGTCTGAGCACGCTGGCCTCCATCAAGCTGGAGCCCTATAACTCCTGGCAGGTGAGAGATGGAGATACTTTTACACAGTAGACCACGACCACTAGAGCTCACGGCTGATTCCTCCTGCAGGAGAATCTGGTGACAGGTTCCTTCGCCCTGCAGGACGTCCTGTTCTATGGAGGCTGTGGCTTCAGCATCATGCGCTGTATGAGCTTTGCTTTAGAGAACTGTGACAGGAAGGAAGGTAACTACACATTCTCTGACCTCCTGAGATACAACTTCTACCTCCCGTTCTTCTTCTTCGGACCTATTATGACTTTCGACCGTTACCATGTCCAGGTGAGGAAGTAAAAACTAGGTGGTCTTTGGTAGCTGACAGTCTCTTTGGGTTTGGTAACACTTTTATCTGCTGCTTTACTGTTTGTGAGTGAATGTTTTAAATATTTCCTGTGTCTAACCTGCATGTGATCAGTTATTACTATAACCATGAGATATTTAGAGAAAAATTCAGCCTTGTGTTTGTGTGTAAACATTATTAACAGTAATGATTATATCTAATGTAAACAGCCTCCTGAACAGCCTCAGCTCAGAGAAGTAAAGCACACAACAGGACGTGTATCTCAGCAACTATAGTTTGACACAAAACTGAAACAAAAGATGCCATTAACCCACACTGGACTGGTACAGGAGACTGGTAGGTCACATGGTGCGTATGATGTAACTACAAACAACCTGCAGAAGTCCTGCTGCTGTTTTCTAGTCACAGAGTGCATCGACATCATCTAACACCACAGATCTGGACCACACAGAACTGGACCACATAGAACTGGACCACACAGAACTGGACCACACAGAACTGGACCACTCAGAACTGGACCACTCAGAACTGGACCACATAGAACTGGACCACACAGAACTGGACCACACAGAACTGGACCACATAGAACTGGACCACATAGAACTGGACCACACAGAACTGGACCACACAGAACTGGACCACACAGAACTGGACCACATAGAACTGGACCACACAGAACTGGACCACATAGAACTGGACCACACAGAACTGGACCACACAGAACTGGACCACTCAGAACTGGACCACTCAGAACTGGACCACATAGAACTGGACCACACAGAACTGGACCACACAGAACTGGACCACACAGAACTGGACCACACAGAACTGGACCACATAGACCTGGACCACATAGAACTGGACCACATAGAACTGGACCACACAGAACTGGACCACATAGAACTGGACCACATAGAACTGGACCACACAGAACTGGACCACATAGACCTGGACCACATAGAACTGGACCACATAGAACTGGACCACATAGAACTGGACCACATAGAACTGGACCACACAGAACTGGACCACATAGACCTGGACCACATAGAACTGGACCACATAGAACTGGACCACATAGAACTGGACCACACAGAACTGGACCACTCAGAACTGGACCACATAGACCTGGACCACACAGAACTGGACCACTCAGAACTGGACCACTCAGAACTGGACCACTCAGAACTGGACCACATAGAACTGGACCACATAGAACTGGACCACACAGAACTGGACCACATAGAACTGGACCACACAGAACTGGACCACACAGAACTGGACCACACAGAACTGGACCACATAGAACTGGACCACACAGAACTGGACCACACAGAACTGGACCACACAGAACTGGACCACAAAGAACTGGACCACAAAGAACTGGACCACATAGAACTGGACCACATAGACCTGGACCACATAGAACTGGACCACACAGAACTGGACCACACAGAACTGGACCACACAGAACTGGACCACATAGAACTGGACCACACAGAACTGGACCACACAGAACTGGACCACACAGAACTGGACCACACAGAACTGGACCACACAGAACTGGACCACACAGAACTGGACCACATAGAACTGGACCACACAGAACTGGACCACACAGAACTGGACCACACAGAACTGGACCACACAGAACTGGACCACACAGAACTGGACCACACAGAACTGGACCACATAGAACTGGACCACACAGAACTGGACCACACAGAACTGGACCACACAGAACTGGACCACACAGAACTGGACCACACAGAACTGGACCACACAGAACTGGACCACACAGAACTGGACCACATAGAACTGGACCACATAGAACTGGACCACATAGAACTGGACCACACAGAACTGGACCACATAGAACTGGACCACACAGAACTGGACCACATAGAACTGGACCACATAGAACTGGACCACACAGAACTGGACCACATAGAACTGGACCACACAGAACTGGACCACACAGAACTGGACCACACAGAACTGGACCACACAGAACTGGACCACATAGAACTGGACCACACAGAACTGGACCACATAGAACTGGACCACACAGAACTGGACCACATAGAACTGGACCACATAGAACTGGACCACACAGAACTGGACCACATAGAACTGGACCACACAGAACTGGACCACACAGAACTGGACCACACAGAACTGGACCACACAGAACTGGACCACATAGAACTGGACCACACAGAACTGGACCACTCAGAACTGGACCACACAGAACTGGACCACTCAGAACTGGACCACACAGAACTGGACCATAGAATCTAGGAGGAGGTCCACATTAAACACCAGCAGCAGGTTTCCCCTGAGTATCTCAATGAGAAATAAGTGAACCCCTCCTCTCTCTCATGATCTCATAATGAACGTTAACATTACGGTAATCAGAGTCCCGTGCAGCGCACAGAGGACCACCTCACTGCTGCTGCGCTGGACTCCAAACAGAGACAGAGAGTTCTTAGACATTTCTATCTGATGACTGGCTGATCAACTCATCTAGAGTCTCATCCTATGGGTTCATGTGCTAAATGGGTTAGAGTAATAATGCTACTGAAAATGTAATAAGTGTAAAATTAAAAAGTGACAGATAAAAATAGATTATGACTGGATTTTTTTAACCCTGTCAGTCAAATGTTGGAAAACTAAAAGTCTAGAGTGACCTCTGGTTCCAGGTAACGACTCTGAGACTAAACACGTCCAACAATAGAGCCAAAGTAAAGCCGTTATCTTAGTCCTGAAGGCTCTATTTCTACAAACAGAGGCTGTTCAGGATACAACAGTGAGTCGTTTGTTTCTATAGCGCCTTTCACAGATATACGTCACAAAGCGCTTTACAGCATCAACAAAAGAACAAAACTGAGAAAACATTGAAAATAAAAAACAAAAGAGAGATTTGGGCGATCAGGGGATCTACACTGTAAAGGATGAGACCATGTGGGACATCGACGGGAGAACTTCTATACAATATTTGGGCAAAATAATAAAGATGTGCAGAAGAAAATGTAAAGAAAAGGGAGGGAGGGAGTAGCGTTTTACACACAGTCAGAAAGTTCAAGGTGAACGTTGAAGTGTAGGGAGGAGTGTCCGTGTGTCAGTGGTGTGTGTGTTTGAATCAGTACGTGTGTGTGTGTGTGTGTGGGGGGGGGGGCACTCGCCCTCAGCTGCCACTGGAGGTGAATATAGTAACAGACTTCAAAATGTCTGAAGTAGGCTTTTAAATTCTCTCTGATTTCATCCTGTTGTGACTGATCTGGTGACGCCCACAGGCGAACACCAGCCAGCTCACCCGGAAGGACAGGGACATGTGGAACATCACCACCAAGGCCCTGGTGCACCTGGGAGTGATTCTGGTGGTGGACGTCTTCTTCCACTACCTCTACATCCTGACCATCCCCAGTGACATGAAGCTGGTCACCCAGCTTTCTGACTGGTGCCTGGGTGAGGATCAGCCCTCCGTTCTCTGACCCTAACCCACAGTGTGCTGGTGAAGCTTCAGGTCCCGTCTCATCAGTGGGAACTTTTACATTTAACTGATAACTGAAACATGTAGTGGTGGCAGACATTAAGATAAAAGCAACTATTATAAAATGTTCTGTCAAACAGTCAAACCTGGATTTTATAGCTCTGATGTTTGTCTCTACACAGTCCCACACACACACACACACACACACACACACACACACACACACACACACACACACACACACACTGATATTGTAGCCATAGTTAGCTGGAGCTGCTGTACAGTCTGCACCAGCCGACCCTCCTGACCTCCACCAGCAGACACGCTGGGTGGAGAGTCTAACCCACGGACAGAACGACTCACTCACCGAGCCAAAACTGAGATCAAACCAACAACCCTCTGGTTACCTACTGGGGCCTTGTGGGGTCTGAGAGGACAGCTAAGAGACAAACACAGAAGATCTAGAATATCAGATCTGTAGATTTCCTAAACGATGAACTTTTGTCGTTTGCAGCTGGACTGGCTTACTCCAACCTGGTGTACGACTGGGTCAAAGCAGCTGTAATGTTTGGTGTCATCAACACCGTGGCCACACTGGACCACTTGGACCCTCCTCAGCCCCCTAAGTGTATCACCATGCTCTATGTCTTCGCTGAGACGTAAGTGTGACTCATTCTGTCAGTAAATCCCTGCTAAGCCTTGACGTCCGATCAGCAGGTCTCTGTGTTCACAGGCACTTTGACCGAGGCATCAACGACTGGCTGTGCAGGTAAGGTCTGGATTTATAGCAGAACCCTGTGGCGTTGACTAAAGGTGATGATGTTGAGTCTGCACTGAACCCTTGCAGGTACGTTTATGACCATATCGGTGGGGATCATGATAAGATCTTTAAAGAACTTCTCGCCACCATCTCCACGTTTGCGATCACCACCTTGTGGCTGGGCCCCTGTGAACTGGTTTACATCTGGTCCTTTTTCAACTGCTTCGGCCTCAACTTTGAACTGTGGGTGGCCAAGGTTTTCTCCCTCCCACCGTTTTCCATCATGGAGGTGAGAAACACTAAAGATGATGGTTGTAAAACGCTCTCCTGGAAGCTCAATTTGGTCAGTCCGACATGTGACCAGGTAAGGACAAACGTCTCTCCATGTTTGACTCTAGAATGCTATGGGTGAAGCCATGTCCCGCAGGATCAGGGGTGTGTTCAACGCCGCCAACTTCTGGGCCATCGTCCTCTACAACGTTCTGTCCCTGAACAGTTTGGAGTTTGCCAAAATGGTGGGCAGAAGACTGATTTTCAAAGGTAGGTGATACCTGTACGGTCCTGGGAGGGCACAGAGTGGCAGCTGTCACTGGGAAAACTGCTGCCAGTCTTTGTAGAGCTGATCACTGATTTAGTCTTTAACACTGATCCAGACACGTCGCTGTTGAATCTCAAAGTTCGACCAGACGGGAGCATTTCACCAGCAGTAAACATCTCAGCCTCGTGCAGTGATGAGGAGCGAGAAGCAAGAGGTTTTCAGCTTTAGTGTCTAAATTCAGGGGTGCACATCATTGTTTCATCGAGGTAGAGCGTGGCACTGATGTCTGATTCTCACCACCTCTCCACGTGGGTAGGTGGGTACCGCGTGTCGGCGGTGCAGGGCGTGTGTGGCCATAGGACCGCTCCTTCACAGCGCACCGCAGCAGGATGGGATATACGTCAGTGTCTGATCGTGGGACTGTGAGAACACTGGTCTGTGCGTTTGTCTCCATGGTCCTATAACCTAAAAAATGAAACCAGAACCCGAAATGAAGCGACTGACTTTAGGCCCGAACATGGCCGTCACCACATGCAACAGAAGCCCAACGGAACCAGAAGTGTTTTTTGGGTTTTACTGTTGATGAAGGGACCTGAACGCTGACTGGCCTTTCCTCACACTTCACAGAGCAGCATGTCTTCTTCTGGTGTTTCATCAGTATTTTAGTCAGAATGTGTGCATGAAGTAGGCTCCCAGCAGGACAGAGACACTTTGAGACACTGGACTAAAATCACTATGGCGCCATCGTTTCTCAACACAACGTGATCATAGCTACAACTCTGGCACGAAGCGTGATGGGTGATGTGCCTCCCTTCCTTTAGGGAACATAATGAATCCTTTTTTCTTTCCCCCTTGTTTCCCTCAGGGTTCCCTCTGTCCACCCTGTCAGTGCTGCTGGTGACCTACTGCGGTGTGCAGCTGGTGAAGGAAAGGGAGCGGCAGCAAGCCCTGCAGGATGACCCTGAGCCTGTGAAGCCAGTGGACGGTGGCAAAGAAAAAGCAGAATAATCCCTCAGAAAGCAAACAGGACTTCATGATGAGCTCCTCCTCGTTGTTTTGTTATCAGAACCCGACGGTGACAACCAGTCAGCACCAACTTGTTGTTTCTGAGACAACATCATGAACTGAAACTAACCACAAGTGCACTTACTGCAGATAATCGCCACATCCTTTGGCACAAACTTTGCATTTTTTGTATTTGTACTTTACCTGAACACAAATGATTGAGCAGATAATGAGCCTTAAAACAAATGGAGATCAGTTTAGGACGTTTATTATTATAAACGAACAGCTACGTCTGCCTTTGAGACTGAAACACGTTCGCTTCTCCATGAATTTGAACATTCTTGCCTTTTCTCACCATTGTTATTGTTGATTTTAATCAGATGGTGTCTTTAATTTTTCCTTCGATGCTTTAAGTTTACTCTAGCTTTTCTAGATCACACTGACAGGAGTAAAACTTGAAAAACGCTCCAGAGCCGGAGCACAAAAAGGAAAACTAACAACGGGTGCTGTGGAGCTCCTCCACAAAGCTGACTAATGTGTAGGATAGTTGAGTGTATTTAACACATCAGTGAGTGTTTTATTACGTTGAACGTATAGTTGAGTCGTTGACAACTGTACAGAAAGCGATTGCCTTATCACTGCACCATTTCCACGTATCCTTCCTCCTCCATGGGTCTGATGTCATAACCGCCATCAAAACGCGCTGCTTGTCTTCAACGCAGCAGGCTATTAAAAAAACAACTTTAGGAAGAATGTAATTTAAAATCATGACTTGAAATAAAGTTTTATTAAATCCAGAAATGACGGTTCTGCTCTGAGTTTTTATGTTGGAGAACCTGGGACCGTGTTCTCAGCTGGGTCAGGGGGAGGTCCTACCTAGTGGGGGACTTTAAGTTACTGGGTTTTAACCCACTTGTCCTGCTCTGACTGTTTAGGCAGTTAAAGGAACCATAGGCAGTTTGGTAAACAGTGTAGCATAAAATGTTTTTTTCATGCCTTTTAACAACATTCTAACATAGTACAGCTATAAATATATTGTGGCAATTTGAAAAAATCCAAGAGAAATCAATAAGGTGTTTTCCTCTCAGTTCTCTAAAAACCTCAGCCAATCAGACGCTTCAGACTAAAGCAGCTATTGGGCTTGTTGGAGATGAACTGCGCCTGGAGAACAGACGAGAGCAGGCGGACGCAGCAGGGGGCGTGGCCAAAAGTCTGCTTTTAAGTCGGACAGATTTTCCTAAATGTAGCTCGTAGTGATGATATGTCTGAAGATATCGCGTTAATGTCCGTAATAGCAGATGACTTTACTTTTTTTCCAAAATCTTTATTTGAAGTTCAAAGTTTTTCAAAACAAATTAAAGAGTGACCAAGTATCAACACTAAAGTAACAAAATAATAGACATATATCAGATAGATCAGATCAAAGAAAATAAACATGATGATGCTCTGTACTAAATGATCTGATGATAAAAATCAGACAGTAGTTTTATTAGAACTTTATAGAAAATAGAAACAGTTCCTACTGAAAACTCTTTGAAACAAATCACATTTCTCACTGTGGCCTTTATAGTGACATCATCAACGTGGCATGTTTTTACAATATATAAAAAATAACATTTCGCATTCTGCCACAGGATGTTTGGATCAAACGTGAACCAATCAGATGTGAGATCAGGTGAGAGCCAGGCGTTTCCCATCATGCTCTCGGTTTTGCAGCCGGTGGAGAGCAACTGCAGCGCCTTGCTCCAAAGTCTGCGTCCGCCTTGATCTCACGAGGTTATCGTTGCCTACGTAGGCATGACATCAGAGCAAGTCGGCGTCAAGTCGGACAGAAATCTAACCGGCATGCACTGGGCGCCGATCACCGGTGATCGGATCTGAGCAGAACTGGCTCATCTCGAACGCACCTATTGGACAATCCGGCTGTCTGTCTCCTGAAGCGCCTCACTTCCTCTCTGCTTGGATCCTCCATTAATGCTGCTGGAGCGTTTTTCAGCAGAACATCCAGGAAGTGAGCGGACAGAAACAGCTGTTAGCGCTTCAGTTTTAGGAATAAATACCAGAGTCCCAAATGAAAAACAGCTTTTCAGCTAAAACTAAAAACGTTTGGACGTAGAAAGAGGAGAAACCTGGGGCAACGTTAGCATAGCGTTTCAGCAGCTGGTGTTTAGCTCTGTATTGTTACCGTGGTAATGTGCGGTCCCATGTCTGGGGGAGGCGCGGCCTAAGGATTCTACCTGACAGGAGGGGTGAGAGCTCTGAGACATGTTGGTGTAAAGTAGTGATAGCTGGTTTGAAGACTCCTCAGTGAAGCTTTAACTCAGCGGGTCTGAGTGCCTTGTTCTACGACAGGGACGTACGGAGCACGGTCAACACTTCCTGTTGCATAATCAGGTTTATTAAATCCACATCATCTTAGGCAACAGAGTGGACAAGCAGGGAGGAAAGTGACAAACAACAAGCAAGAATAAGACAACAACAAAAAAAACAGAACAAAACAAGAGAGAGAGAGAGATACTCTATCTCAGGCTACGGTCATCAGGGAGGGAAGGAGGGAGCAGGAGATCGACGGGCGGATCGGGGCAGCGTCTGCAGTGATGGACGCTGAACCGGTCTGTCGTTGTGAAGAAGGAGCTGAGCTGGAAACCAAGGCTCTCTATTTACCGGTCGATCCACCTCCCAGTCCTCACCTGGTCATGAGCTTTGGGTCATGAATAAAAGAACAAGACTGCAAGTACAAGCAGCCAAAATGAGTTTCCTCCACGGGGTGGCCGGGCTCAGCTGAGGACCTCAGACATCCAGGAGGGACTCGGTAGAACCGCCGCTCCTCCACATTGAGAGGAGCCAGTTGAGGTGGTTTGGGCGTCTGGTCAGGATGCCTCCTGGACGCCTCCCTTGGGAGGTGTTTTGGGCATGACCTGCTGGCAGGAGGCCCCCGTGTCGACCCAGGATGTGCTGTAGGAAGTCATCTTCAGGCTGGGAACGTCTTGGGGTTCTGCTGGTGGAGGTGGCCTGAGGGAGGACGGGATGGGACTCCCTACTCATGCTCTACTCATGGATAAAGTCTGTAGCCAGTCTGGACTGGAGGTTCCACACAGTCAGATTGGGAAACTCCATCATGAGTGGTGGAGAATGATGGCTACGATACCGGGACTCCCAGATCCACAGTTATGGTCAACTAACTAGACCACGTGGCCGTTAAACAGGCAGTATAGATCCCAACGGACAGCACATTCCTCTAATCCTAAAACGCTCCAAAAAGAAACTCCAAAGGATAGTAGAGGAAGTAGAGAAGTTTGGTGGTGGTGTTTGATCATGGTCTATCCTGGTGTTTTGGGACGTTTGTCTTTCAGAAACAGATTTTAAAGTAAACCAGTAACAACACATAGTTGTCTAGGTTTTCATTCATCAGATGGATTTACTTTTACTCATCGGAACTGTTTGAACAAAATGACGAAAGCTTGTGACGGTTAGTCCAGGTCCAGCTGCCTGATGAGGGGCTCTGCCAGATTTAAACAACAGCATCATTCAGCTGTCTGTCATAGTGTGTGTGTGTGTGTGTGTGTGTGTGTGGGGGGGGGGGGGGGGGGGGGGGGTCGGGTCTATAAATACCTCTGACTTCACTGACTGACAGTCCCAGACAGCTGCAGCCTTCAGACTATCTGTGGCGATCTGAGCAGCCTGACGGTCCTGCTCCGTTGTGTCGCAGGGCGAAATCCCACCCAGGACCAGGAGACCGAACAAAATGGCCGCTTTGACTATAGACCCCATTCAGCAGCCTCGGATGTACCAGCAGACTCTGCTTCAGGACGGACTGTGTGACCTCTTGGAGAATGACAGGTTTGTGGACTGTGTTCTTAAAATCCAGGACAAGGAGTTCCCCTGCCACCGCCTGGTTCTGGCGGCCAGCAGCCCCTTCTTCAAGGCCATGTTCCTGTCTGACTTGGAGGAGAGTCAAAAGAGGGAGATAGTCCTAAAGGATGTGGACCCTGGTGTTATGGGGATGATCCTGCGCTATCTTTATACATCTGACATTAATCTGACAGAGCAGAATGTCCAGGACATCTTCATGGTTGCTAACATGTACCAGATCCCCTCCATCTTCTCGGTGTGCTTGTCCTACCTCCGAGAGAAGATGGTGCTGAGCAACTGCCTCGCCATCTACAGACTGGGACTTCTCCTGGACTGTCCGAGGCTCGCTCTGGCTGCCAGAGAGTTCATATGTGAGCGATACCAGGTTGTTGTCAGGGACCAGGAGTTCTTGCAGCTCGGCCCGAGCGAGTTGGCCATCCTCATCACATCAGATGCTCTGAACATTGAGCGGGAGGAGCTGGTCTTTGAGTCGCTGATGGACTGGGTCAGGCACGATGAGGCGAACCGGTTGAAGGACCTGCCTGAGCTGTTACACTGTGTTCGATTCAGGCTCATCCCTGTGGACTACTTCAAAGAGCAAGTTGAATGTCACGAGTACATGAGGCTCAACCAGGAGATCAAGAAGGAGCTGGATCTCGTCAAGGATGCTCACAGAGGGCGTCTCCCCAAGCCGAAGAAGCTCCCCGGCGATGAGGCCTCGGGAGGGCTGGACAGTGGCGATGAGGACGATGGTGAGGAAGGATACCTGCCTGGTATCCTGAACAACAACCCTCGCTTCGGAATGTTTGAGATGGACCTGATACTCATGATCAACAACACAGGGACTGTGGCCTACGAGCCGGCCGGGAACGAGTGCTTCGTGGTGTCAGAGTCCACAGAGATTCCCAAAAACCACTGCAGCCTGGTGACCAGGCAGAACCAGGTCTTCGTTATCGGAGGACTTCTCTACAACGAGGAGGACAAAGAGGAACCATTCAAGTCCTACTTCCTACAGGTAGGGTTCCACTCACTGCCCACAACATGAACATATACAGACGTCCTCCTTCCTAACACATCCCTGTTCTCATCCATAGTTTGACCCGGTGAGTTCGGAATGGTTGGGAATGCCGTCACAGCCGAACCCCCGCTGCCTGTTTGGGATGGCTGAAGTAGAAAACTCCATCTTTGTTGTTGGTGGAAAAGAAGTGAAGGAAGGGGAGCACGCTCTGAGCTCAGTCATGATCTACGACAGACAGTACGTCTCTTAGCTCTGGGAATGAACTAGAACTAACCACTCCGGAACTTTTCCTAAGCTGTCCTACATTTTTATGGTGATTGAAAAATGTAGAAACTAGAGAAGCTTGGTCCTCCTTCAACAGAGAGCTGGCCTTCAAACCTTCAGGATTCATGAGAACTGCAGCTGTGTGGTGTAGGCGTTCAGCTGATAAATGTGTTGTTTCTGCACACAGGTCCTTTAAATGGGGCGAGTCGGACCCTCTGCCTTATGAGGTGTACGGTCACGGCACGGTTTCACACAACGGTCTCATCTACGTCATTGGAGGAAAGTCTGAGAGCAAGTAAGTAAAACACAAATATCTAAAAAAGCTCTTCCTCGTGGAGCACCTTCAGTATTTTTACACATCATTTCAACAACATGTCAGACTGTTAAGGTCTGTTTGACTGTCTCTCAGAAAAAGATGACTGTAGAGTCACATCATGACCAGACCTTAAATATCATCACATTTTTACATTTGTTACAAAAATAGAAAACAGGTGAACAATGTAAAGTTTTTCTTCTATTCATCATCCTTAAAGCAATAACTGTTAAGTGATCAAACCCAATCAGGGTGATAAGTTGTTGACATCCTGTGAGGTGATTGGTTGTTTCCAGCCTGGTGAGAACATTATTGTAACTGAAACAGACGCCTGACACGCTTCTTTCACACGTTTGATGTCAGAGTTTGGTTTCTCCCATGCAGACATGCAACACGGAATTATTTTTCTAAATAAAAAAGCAAATATGGTTTATTTTAGTTGATGTATTTTCTTCATTTTCCGTGTGTCTGATGATTCTAGATAAGTTGTTGCAATATTCTCAAGTTGGTTCAAATGAAAAGTTGACCTATTGCCATGGTCACAGTGTTACACAGTGCTGTTAATGGTCTGGGTCATGGAGCCCTAGAAGGGCTCAGACCAGTAAACCCAGTCTGGCTGTCCAGCTCAGTCCCCTCTTTACCAGAACAGATGTGGACGCTGACCCAATCTGCCCGTCATTTTCTTTATTTGTGAACAAGACCCCAAGATACTTAAACTCCACTTGAAGTGGGACCTCTGCCCACACCAGAGCTGGCAGTCCACCCTTTTCCAGTTGAGAACCACCACGGCCTCAGATCTGGAGGTGCTGGTCCTCGTTCCAGTCACTGAACCTCAGCATTAATGGCTGTTTGAGCAGAGCTATAAGGTCTGCTCCCAGGCTGACAGATGAGTTTCAGATTGAAGAGAAGACATTCAGTCCCAGGCTGGACCAGAGCAGAGGAGTGAGTCTGGTCCACAGAGCCGGTGAGGGCTGCCCTTTGTCACCGGTCCTGTTCAGAACCTTAATGGACAGGATGTCTAGGAGCAGCCGTGGGGTGGAGGGCGTCAGCGGTAAAAGACTGCATTCACTTGAACCGTCATGACATTTGTGGGATTAGTAAATTTAAGATAGATCTTTTTTTTTTGCAGGAAATGCATGAGGAGGGTCTGTGTGTACAACCCCACTAAGTTTGAGTGGAAGGACCTGGCTCCTGTGAAAACGGCCCGTTCTCTGTTTGGGATCACCGTCCACGATGACCAAATCTTTGTAGCCACTGGAGTGACCGACTCGGGCCTCACCAGCTCCGTGGAGGTCTACGACATCACCGCCAACAAGTGAGACATGACTGTGTTTTAGTTCATGAGGGGAATCGTCTGACTCACAGGCCGGCAGAGCGCTAGATCAGAACTTCTTCTGGTGGCGTGGGGCGTGTACAACACACCGAACCGAACCCCATTACCTCTGTGTGTGTGTGTGTGTGTGTGTGTCCCCTTCAGGTGGTCTGGGTTCACAGAGTTCCCTCAGGAGCGCAGCTCTCTCAACCTGATCTCTATGGGAGGTTCCCTGTATGCTGTGGGGGGCTTTGCCATGATGTCCAGTGAAACCAGTGAAGATCCAGTCCCAACAGAGATGAACGACATCTGGAGGTGAGGCTCACATAAAGGCTGCCATCAGAGACAGGGGACCTGTAGTTAGATGACTGGACAGCCGAGAAGATTCAATGTTTAGGATTTATTCTTAACGGATGAAAACCGAACAAGAAGGTCCTGAAGGGTTTTCTGCTTCGTGTTCGTTCTTCTGTGTGCACACATACTGTACATACTTCAAAAGAAACCTCCTTTAATTAGCTTCACTCACTAAAACAGACTCTAGAATACGTTACACATTCTGAACCCAAACAAGGGCCGTAAGTAGCTTTAAAAAAGAAATACATTCAGCATAAAATATATTGACTAAATGATGCTGATCTGCCAGCTAAAGGGTTAAAGAGTTTTGAAGGATTTAACACAAAGTAATTCATAAATATATTTATTGTAGGATTTATTCATTTTATAATTTCCAAACAAAATCATATTTTAAAATCTGGCAAGATTTGGGTTGAATTAGTGATTTCTTAAACACTCTGTCAAACTTTTATCGGAACATAACAGCATATTCTGCTTTTTGTTATAAAATATTGAAAATAGACACAAAAAAGTTTTAAAGTGTCTTTTAAGAAACTGGCAACCTCAAATCAAACCCTGACAGAGGCATCGCTCTTTGGCTGATTATCTAACGGATGACATGTTTTAGCTAAAACCACTTTGGGAATCTACTTGTAATAAAACATTATTTCATGTATCAGTCCTGGGGTTTCTGTGCGTTCAATGAAAGAAACAAAACTTTGAGAAAGTCCTGGTAAACCCCTCTGAAAACCAGTTTAAAATCAATAGATTCATTATTATAGACCATATACTGTTCAGAACCACTTTAACAGATGAACTCATGTGTTTTCCCTGCAGATACGATGAATCAGAGCAGTGCTGGAATGGGATTCTGCGGGAGATTTCCTACGCAGAGGGATCCACCATCCTCCCAGTGCGTCTCAACACGCTCCGCCTCAACAAGTTATAACAAACAGAGCTGCTGAGGTTACCGGGGTGTCGGGGTCGTTGGTGCTGACGCAGATCTGAGGACTCTTAGAGGACACCGGCCCAAAAGTAGCTTAGGGGTCAGATTGGTTCAGGGTCAAAACTGGACTTTGTCTCAGAGGACGAAAGAAATCACTCCTAAGAGATCCTAAGATCTCCAGCAGGGGGAGACAAACACACAGCCAGTCTCAGCAGAGGACAAATCAGAATATCAAACCATTTATTTTACAAATATCCAAATGCCTTGCTTTGTACATCTTTTTTTTTTTTTGGTACATGATTTTATTAGGTTTATTTCCTACATGTAATCCTGTGATATTCAAATAAAAATGGTGATTAAGGTACTTACAGTGAGGAGTCTGACTGAGCAGCCACAGTGCAAATGTGTTCAGTTGTTCAATATCGTCCTTCTGTCTGACTTCACACACCGAATAGTACAAAATATGTATTTGACAAAGAACTGGGCAACAAAAAAAAGACACTTTGGTCACTTTAATAGGACATAATGCAAAAAGCACAAGACAGAGACAAAGTTCTAAATGGAAACGCTGATTGATACCTGAGAACTAAAACTTCACTTTAAAACTGCTCTTTATCAATATTTACAGCTCAAATCACGCTGTGTGACATTAAGTTTCAGGTACTTTGACTTTACTTGACTTTTTAAACACAGCAACGACAAAGCTAACAAAAGAAAACAACAAGCAGCTCCTAACACAGTCATAGTCTGTACGTTTAAAGACATGGTTTAAAATGAATGATAGAATCACATTTTTATTAAAACAAAACACCAACTGATTAAAACCGGTTAAAACCGGTTGTAACTGGTTATAACCAGTTACAACCGGTGTAGCGTTTTGAAATAACTATTTAGTTATTTTAACTACACCCTCTTCAGATAACATTAGCTTATTTTGGTTTATAATGAAAAGTGATAAACTGTCATTTAACCCTGATAATAGCTAATATTTATTGAAGGTATCTAGGTTCTTTGAAAGAGTACAGTGAATTGAAATACCTTATTAGTAACGTGAACTGAGACCAGATAAGATTGAACAATCGTTTAATTTGAAAAACCTAAGAACACAGACAGATAAGACAGTTTGAAAGTTTGATGTAAACACAATTAATATTCTTAAACATGTTGAGGATGTTAAAGATGGTTAGTTGTGAGTTTTAACGGACCGTAGCATATGTTTTAATGACTAGGGAAGTTAGTTAATTTAGTTAACCTAGTTGTGACTTTAAGAGTCAATTTAGGCTAATTTGAGTTTGGATTTTGGTTTTTAGTTTTGGCTTAATTTAGTTTGGAAGAATGAAGCTTTATCAAAGCAAACCTCTCGATCAGAAAGTGGTGTTCGCTCACTGAAAGGTGGACGCTCCTGGATCTGGCAGGCGTTGGTTTCTCCACGAGCTGAGGCTGGAGTCCCCAGACTCGGAGTGGTGGTCCTGGAAGGCGTGGCCGCCGAGGACCTCGCCGGACAGTCCGTGGATACGTCCCGGTCAGCAAGGGAGGCATTTCAGCAGCATGCTGAACTCATTTCTGATCTCTCCCGTGGTGAGGGAGAGACTGGAGGCCTTGTTCAAAGCTGATGGAGGTTCAGCTAAGATAGCAGCATAGCAGCTCCGACTGCTTCAGGCTGTAGCTCAGACCAAGACTCTATGAGAGCTGGACAAGACAAGACAAGACAAGACTGACTCGTACCGGAACTGAATATTAGTTTTGAGACGAGTTATCTTAAATTTAACCAATCAGAAGATATTAAGTGTACTAATCAGAACTGAGTTAGTGGAGTTGTGGGTAGTTCTGATTGGACAAGGGAACCGTGAGGGAGTTACCAAGTCACATGACTTCCGCCCGTTAACACTCACATTATAGATGTAGAAAATGCATGAAAATAGCAGAGAACCATTATAACACTTTGAGTGTGTGAGAGGGCGAATGCCCTTGGAGCAGGAACACTACAGGGGACTGTTCTGTAAACAAGAGATTACAGCTGGAACACCAGTCTGTGGTGTTAAAGAAGAGACTTCTTTACAGAGAGTGTTTTATTAGACCAGCTAGTGTCCAGTTAAGGTCATCTGGGAGATGGACACCTGAAAGTGGACAGTAGGACACCTGTAGGGATCTTGATTCAGGTTAAAACATAATCCAAGAGTGATTGTATTCCAAGTTATTGGGAAAAAGATGGATTATTGTTGTGATGGTCAGCAGAGGTCAAAGGTCAGAGGATGTAGCCTATTTGGTGAGGCTACACCGGTTTTAACCGGTTAAAACCGGTTGTAACTGGTTATAACCGGTTAAAACCGGTTGTAACTGGTTATAACTGGTTATAACCGGTTAAAACCAGTTGTAACTGGTTATAACCGGTTAAAACTGGTTGTAACCGGTTATAACCGGTTATTAAATGTAGGGGGTAAAATCTTTTCACAGTATATGTTGAAGAAAAAGCTTAGTCAGTAAGTTCAGGGTATATTTTTATTCCTATTACATCATAATCTGAAAACTGCGTCTTATATTTACTCAGGTTATCGTTGTCTGTTACTGATTTTATTAAATTTTTTTACTGATCTGAAACAATTAAGTGACACAAAAACCACAAGTAATCTGTCAGGAGGCAGTAAATGTAAGGGCTGTTGATCTCCCTGCTTTTAGGACTAACAGTAATAATAAGCACAATCAAATGAAGCAGCATGCTTTGTTTAATAGAAGTTAGTTACCATATCTTTATGTACAGCGCTGCACATGGTGAGCTGATGGGATGCATCTGGTATCAAACTAAAAGCCTCTGCTATCCCAGCTCAGACTCACGAAGCAGAGCCTCTGGAATGTTATCCAGCAGTAAGTCATCAGAGCGAATGCCCCATATAAAACTGTCACAGACAGGACGGGAACATACAGTTACATCAGGGCCTACCACTCAGAACAGCCTGACTCAGAATCCACCCCACCCCACGATATGACCCCCATGCAACGTGGGCCATTAGCTTAAGTGATCGGAGTCTTTTTGTGCAACATGTCATAAAATGTCTTGGATGCAGCTTTCCCAGCTGAATCCAACTAAGATCTGAGACTCCTGCTTGCTTTGAGATCTTTCCGTCTGCATAGCCAACTGTAGCTGTTGTTGCTCTGACGAGTGATTTTCTATCACTTGTAAACAGACTGACTCAAGCTATGAATCCTCTACCAGCTAATCCGTGTTTCTAGGAGTGATTTCAGCCTTTCGTTAATGAGGAATAGTGGCTCCACACGACTTCCCACCAGTCATTTTTACAGCTGATGTATAAAATGACACTAGAATCAGTTTTAGTATTTACACGTCACACAGAGCATCAGTACGGTCCACTGTACCGCTACAGTAAACGGAGTCACAACATGATGCATGTTGATGAAGATGAAGGTGAGTCAGATTACAGACAGCTGCTCCTGACACGCAGACGCCCGCCGTGTGCTGGGGCTGCATTTGGTCAACATGGTGATCTGGGTGCTGAAGTTGTTGCCGTTGCTGCCGATGGACGGCTGCTGGTACTTAGTGTCAGCGCCCAGGAACCTCTGAAGCATCCATCTGCGCCATTTACGCTTCATCTCGGACTGCACCTGCGAGGGGTGCAGCGAGGAGTGGCGTTTAAGAGGGTATGACACACGGCGAGTGAGGGAAAATAAAGAAAAGAGATCCGGTGACATAAAGGAACAGCAAACACCTCGAAGAGCTGCGTTTTGTTTGAATAGACTCACCTCTCCGTTCAGGAAGCAGTACAAGACAGCAACAACAAACCCCTGTTGGAGGAAAGAACAGAAGAGCTTTAGGAAGAAGAAAAACGCTGCAGCAGAGAGCACAGCTGGGGAAACGCTCCACATGTTTGTGTGTGAATAATGACGGTGAGATTAGGACCACTTCAGGCTCAGACAGGAGGTCCATCATGTAGATGTCTGGGACATGTTCCCAGGAGAAATCACTCCAAGCCAAAACGGCTATAAATCAATAAAAAAAACTTTCCGCTGCTAGGTTTCCATTTTTGCACTTTGATCTCAGCTTTTACAGCTCGACTGGAGCTCAGAAAATCAGCCAACTTGTGTCTCAAAAATAGAAAATGAACCAACAAAACACAATCTGGTAGAATGATCCCATCAGATCCCATAGAGTCAGACTGTCGGTTACCTGAAACGACCCCAGAACGAGATCGAACACCATCCTGAGCTGTGGGTGGACGTGGTCAGGGATGAAGGCGAACACGATGTAGTTGATGCCAAAGAGAGGGATCAACAGCAGCGTCGACTTAGCCAGCCTCCTAGAAACATTAAAGAAGCACTCGATGTCTAAAAGGGTCACGGCTGGCTTTGCTTTAACTGTTGCTCAACTCCAAAACTTGACAATAATTCATTCAGTGTCAGCTGACAAGTCACGATGCTGTGTTAGACATGTTGACGTTTAACTCTAAAAACCTACGAGTACTGGTTGGATTCTTTCCTTCCGATGTCAGGGCAGTTCATTTTCTGTCGCAATATCCGGATGATGTAAACGAAGAGGAAAAAGTTCACCTGCCATGAGAGGAACACAGGTTAACGCTGAGCTTTGTGTGGCGCGGACACGTGCACACCGACTCACAAGTATGGAGATTAAAATCGGCATTTTGATGATCCACCAAGGATTGTCATCAATCGTTTCCCAGCATCTGAAAGGGAAAGGAGGGAAAACTCAACACAAACAAAAAGGAGGAAGCGTTGAGCGAGAAGTGGCAGCAGCTGCAGAACCGATCGTCTCCTGTGGTTTTCCCAGTGGGGGTTGTTGGCTAACTGTCCTCTAAGGGATACTTCAGATACTGTGACTAATCTTTTGATTCTGAATCAGATTAGAACGGACTGACGCAAGGAAACTGAAGACTTTTGGAGCGGACTCATGATGTCATTCACTGTTCCAGTCTAGGAGCAGACCTAAACGCGTGACACGTGATGATGATGATGATGGCGTCTCTGCACTAGGGGCCAGTGGGCTCAGGCCCCACCAGGTGTCGCTGTGGAGCTCTATGTTCGCTTAAAGGCACACCAGGCAGTTTTAGCTTGTTTTTAGCACCCCCTAGTGTCCGTTTTAAATCACTGTCATAAAACAAACTGTTGGCCCCTCCCTCCCACTGTGAGCCCGTGTTTTCATTCAGCAGATAAGGTTTTCTTTGTTTCTTTGGAACACAAGCAATCATTTTTTCAAATGTTTTCCATATTTTCTCCTCAAGAAATATCAAACATTGGTGAGTGACCTTTAACTTGTAGTTTTATGTGTAAAATGTGCTGTATGTCTAAAGCCTCACATAGTAAACAGATCTACACTTTGTCCTCAGATCGAGAAGAAAAGGCTTAGCTGGTACCAGGTTTGCTCATCTGTAGTGTTTTTACTGATTGCTCTATAAATTGGTTGCACCCTCTCTTCTGTGTATCCACAGCACCGCTGAAAACAAACAGAGTATGAAAAATGTTAGAACTCACCCAGGGTGGTTTAAAGAAGCCTTTGTGATCACCCACGCAGAAATAAAGAGGGTTGGAGCCCCTGTTAGGAGAAACTACAATAATTAGTTACAGAAATGTCCAAATAATCAGGTCAAAGAGAAACAGTCAGCCGTGTTCCCCTGGTTGGATCAGCACAGTAACACTGCTCCTGAGTGAGTGTACAGGCTGAGCAGCTTCAGCCTCTGCAGGAAATTCACAGGCTCTTCCACTTTTCTGCTGGCAACATTTTAAGCCTATTTATAGTTGTTTTCTTGGTGTTGTGGAGAAAAACAACACGGCTACTGAACTTTCCAATCTTGCAAGTAAAAATCCCAAATAAATAGTTATTTGTGGTCATAATGTCACATAAACACTTACCCCAGCCAATCAGGATGTACCACCAGAAGTACTTCTTCTCAGAGAAGAAGGAGACCGCCAGCAGAGCGTGAAGGTAGAGGCCTTCAACCAGCAGCCAGAAGTAACTGGCCATGACGCCGTACTGGAAGAAGACCACCACCGCCTTACAGCCCACCTACAACACAGTTCAAAACAAGAAACTTCAAAATACAGTGACCAGTACAAAAAGAGAAACTATAAACGATGTGAAACTGACACAACTAAAGTAAATGTGTTGGATGTGACTGTTTGTGTTTTATATATAGATATATCTGTTGTTTATGCTTCAAATCCTGGTTTATCACTAATTCAGACCTCCTTACAGCCTGAGTTCAACCAATCAGGCCATTCCATCAGAGTCAGCTCCCACACCCCCTGTGATTGACCTGGTTATACTGGACTATTCCACTGGGCTGTTAGATCAGAGAACCAGGTGTTGCATCTCCTCCGGATCCAGAGCACAAAGTCCGGCGGAGATGCAACACCTCGTTGTCGGGTAATGCTGCGAGCCGCGTGTCCGCGGAGCTTCGTACGGCGCTCCTGGTCCGGTGCAGCTTTGTGCTGCGGCTCCGCGAAGCGCTCAGGGTTCCCCGGTGCTTTGGCCCCGCCAGGTTAAGCCACAGAGCCCAAGGGCAAAGCTAACAGCTGCTATCCGCGGCTAATGGCGGCTAACGCTACGAAGCAAAGTGGGCTAGTTCGGCTTTCTCTGCTAGGCTCACCGTCTCTCGCTGTAGTCGTATGACAGAAAACGTTTCTCATTCACAAACTAATCCTGTTACCAGAACATGACTGACACCCCGAGAGATTTAATCGGTTTAGAGGAGATGTTTTATCCTGAAAACGAGGGAAACAGAAGGAGAAACAGGCAGGTATTTTCTTATAAATTCACTCGTTTGCAATAAAATTAATTTAAAAAAAAAAACCGTGGAGGAGGGCTGACCCTGGTTGACCCTGGTGCAGCGAGCACCACTTGTTTTTGATTACTGCCACTACCCACCTACCACTATGTGTTGAAGCTGTAGAGCAGTGTCAGTAGCGTCACATCCGTAGGACAGCGCGGGAAACTGCAGCTCATTGTACAGCTCAGAGCCTGTCCAGGAACATGGAACGCTACACGGTGGTCTCATTCTGTTTACTTTAGAACGCTTCATCACCCTTTACCTTAAAAAACCTTGTTTTTTTTTTAATCCTGCCCCACGTCCCTTTAAGTGGCGGACTGTGTCTTCCTGAGATCCTATAGGTCGACTCCTGATTCACATGATCTAAATGTTGGTTAGACCTTCCTGCTCCAAGGTGTCGGTGTAGGACTCCTCTGTTTCATCATTTCCTTATTCAACCTGTATCCAACAAGGCAGTTTTCCTTCATTAAGTTTATTTTCAAATGTGTTGATTTTGATTGTTCTTCATATTTAGAACAGTATCGAACAGCAGAGATGTTTTCTCTAGAATAAACTCAATGTTCTTGTTTGTTTCAGAAGTTTTGAAGAAATGAAAGAAACATGTGATTTCTCCTTCAGATTAGATTAGAGCGGTGTTATTTTTTAAATCACTCTGATCTTTTTGTCCTGACCAGCCGGCTTTCTTCACGCTGAACTCTCAGGGTGTTAGAGGACAGATGTTGAAGCTGTCTGTCTCTGTATTTTTGTGTTCATTCTTTTGAGATGTGTTGAAGTTTTGATATCCTGTAATTGTTTTAGGAGCAGTTTAAAAAGAAGTCACATCCTGAGGAGCTATCCTTTCAATGAACTCAGTAGAACAAAAACCCTGAAGAGGAGCTTTAAACGGTGACTCCTGATCACATTTACACCACATCCTTTTCAAAGCTGAATACCTCAGATCTGAACAGATCAGCAGGCTTTAGTTTGGATCCTGATCCAATGATTCCATTACATTTTCAGCATTTCCTCAAGTGTCTTCCACAAGGACACGACAACAAGGTGACCTGCTGGAGTGGGACTCCATGATGCCCGCCCCAGTCCGGGCCAGAACCTCTGGGGCGTGGTGGGACAGGAGATCCACATCACTGGTGCTCAGCAGCTGTGATGCTGTCATGTCAACATGGACCAGAGCCTCTGAGGGACGGGGCAGTTTGGAAGGAAGAAGAAGAAGCAGCAGCCTGTTACTAGTAAGGTGTACCTAATAAAGTGGCCTGTATGTGACGTGCACTAATACACGTCACTATCACCAACACAGAGCCACTCCAAACTAATAAGATGCCAGATGGGAGCTTTCTTCTTTGGTCCAGAGAACACAATGTCCACATTTCTCTGAATGTGACTCATTACCCCCCCCCCCCCCCCCCCCCCCCCCCCCCCCCCC
>SSNR01000266.1:435599-450635 GCA_006937965.1 Callopanchax toddi | reverse complement strand
ACACACACACACACACACACACACACACACACACACACACACACACACACACACACACACACACACACACACACACACTCACACACACACACACACACACACACACACACTCACACACACACACACGCACACACAGAGAAAGAAAAATAATAGAAATAGGATTTAAAAAAGAAGAAAAAAATGAAAATAGGCTACAATTAACTTGAACCCATACCAAAGTCTATTAATATAATCTTCAAGAAAAAAAGTCTGGATTTCAATGAAAATCTCCTGTCCTGTAACGCAATCAGTTTTTTTCCTTCCCCCTCTTTTTCCCAATGAAGTGTCAAACTCAGTATCCTTTTAGCTCGTCCAGCGTCAGAAGCGATCCATGAATAGGTATAGTCTGTACATGCTGTGTTTGCACATGAACTGCATAAACAGTGACGTTCATTCATATGTCCCCTCAGACTTAACCGGAAGTAATGTAGCAGTTTCCATATCGCATGACAAGGATTTGGAAAATAATCCGAGTACTTTGAATGCAGACTGATTAGCGAAATGGATCGAGGTCTTTGAGTTCTCTTACCATTATTACTCTGGCCTGCTCCGGTGTCCCCTTTAATTGAATAAACACCTTGCAGTTCCTCGTCCATGTTGCTTTGATTTTGTCATTTTTCCTTAAGATGTGCGCTTCTCGTGCCAGTTCAGCAGTCCTCTTTGTAAGATGCTCATTTAAGTAAACAGCAGATCCTTTTAGCTTCTTCCCTTGACGCAGTAACTCAATCTTGTGTTTACGGTTTGCTAATCTCAAAATAATCGCAGGCTTACTTGCGTCTCTCCTTGGAAGCGTGTGACAGGCTGTGAGATTTTTGGCATCTAGATGTATATCCTTTTCCCTCAGGAATGTCACAACCTGTGTCTCCAGCGATTGGGTCCTCGGTGTCAGCCTCCGCGTTGATGTTTCTCCCTCCCGCGGCCGCTTTGGCGTAGGAGCGGGGTTTAACGCTCAGGCCGCTGATAATTACGTCGTCCATTCGCGTGTACTGTTCCAACTGATCGATCCTCGTTTCAAGCTCGTTAATTGTTTTATCTTTATTTTTGATCAACTCCTTCAGTTGCCTTACTTCTTCAAAAAGTCCCATAAGCGTCGCCAGCTGTTGAGTCAATTTGGGCAACTCCTCAGACATGTAGTTAAGCGACTTACGGATATCCTCCATCTCGTTATCCATTTCTGCTTTGCTTGTTGCTTTCTTCGGTGGCATTGCAAACTTTTCCGTGCCGTATGTTTTAGTTTACTTTTATCTTTTACGAGAATTTTCTGTTTTTGTGGAGCGAAGTTACAGCAGCTCTCCAGTGCGCCACCATCTTAACCGCCACGTCACCCCTCTTAACCGCCACGTCACCCCTCTTAACCGCCACGTCACCCCTCTTAACCGCCACGTCACCCCTCTTAACCGCCACGTCACCTCCTCTCTGCAATTTCTGATTTGCACTCCTGATTTGCACTTTTTCCTGCACATGTTCTCTACATGTGTGGGTTTCCTGCAGGTCCTCTGGTTTTCTCCACAGGTCACAACATGTCTGATAGGTCACTCTGGATAAAAGCTTCTGATAAATGAATAAACATTAAAGTTATTGAGGTACCAGGTGTAGAATGGAAACCCAGACATCCTTCCCCCCAGTGACACTCTCCAGCTCCTCCTGGGTTCTCCCACAGCGTAGCCAGGCCCGAGATAATCTATAACCCTCCAGTGATTTCTGTCCCAGTCTCTTCCCAGTGGGATCTGCCTGTAGACAAAGGTGACCAGGAGGTATGGTATGCAGATGCCTGAATCACCTCATCAAAAGAGGAGCAGCAGCAGCTCTACTCCAAGTTATCCCTAAGGCTGAGCCAAGTCACAAAGAGAACACACAGAGCTGCTTGTACCAAGGATATTGTTTCTGTGGTCACTGCAGGTGAGGGTTGGCACATAAATGGACCAGTGAACCCAGAGCTTTACCTTCTGCCTCAGCTCCTCTACCATGATAGACCTGGGAGTACCCTCATTAAACACATCCCTAATCTCTAGGGTGACCTCTCTCTCCATCCTACCATCACTGGACAACAAGACAGGAAGAGAGTTCAAATCCTCTACATGAGGCAAGACTTCCTCCCAACTCAAAGGAAGCAGTTCACCTTTTTCCAGTCAAAAGCCATGGCCTTAGACTGGGAGGATCTCTGCAAACCGCACAGAGGACGACCTGAGGACACTATCCACAAAGAGCCGAGATGAGACCCTGAGGCTTCAGCCTCCTCTCTAAGTCCACTAGATCCTGTCCATTAACACCACTAACAGGATCAGAAACAAGGGACATGATCCACTCCCCACTGGGACAGGATCCACCCCACACTGGGACAGGATCCACTCCCCACTGGGACAGGATCCACCCCACACTGGGACAGGATCCACTCCCCACTGGGACAGGATCCACCCCACACTGGGACAGGATCCACCTTACACTGGGACAGGATCCACTCTCCACTGGGACAGGATCCACCCCACACTGGGACAGGATCTACCCCACACTGGAACAGGATCCACTCTCCACTGGGACAGGATCCACCCCACACTGGGACAGGATCTACCCCACACTGGAACAGGATCTACCCCACACTGGAACAGGATCTACCCCACACTGGGACAGGATCCACTCCCCACTGGGACAGGATCCACCTCACACTGGGACAGGATCCACTCCCCACTGGGACAGGATCCACCCCACACTGGGACAGGATCCACCCCACACTGGGACAGGATCCACCTCACACTGGGACAGGATCCACCCCACACTGGGACAGGATCTACCCCACACTGGGACAGGATCCACCCCACACTGGGACAGGATCCACCCCACACTGGGACAGGATCCACCCCACACTGGGAATAAGCTGGACTTTGTTCTGAGAATGTGGACTGGAGGTCTGGAGCTGTCCGTGTAAAAAAGAAAAAGACTTTAAAACTTGTATAAAATTCAAGAAGTGGGGGAAGGGGGAAGGGGGCACATGGTTTGGTGTTAGTGACATTTTAACCAATCTGCTTACCGGAAGAGACACAGTATGAGGATGGCGACCATCAGAGAAATGAGCGACACGCTGTGACCGATGGTGTAACCAACTTTGATGGAGCCAAAGAATTCCCCCTGTAACAACATGGTACATTCAAACAAAGCTCATTCAAACCAAGGTACCCTTTAACCTAAAGCAGCAACAACACCGACTGAGTTTTCCTCCATGGTGTTGTTGGGATTGTAGCCACAGTCCAGTATATACGAGTCCAGGCTGACTGGGATCCATCCATCTGCTGTGCAGGTCTTTGACAGGTTACCTAAAGGGCAGAGAGGGTCACAGCTTCATGTACAAGTACAGTAATACTTCCCTCATACCGAACTAAACCACTATGAGATAAACACGTCTCATTGGAATTCATCCAAGTAATAAAACAGAAAGAGGGAAAGGATCAGTCCCCATCTGCCTCCACACACACCATGAAGACAGTAGTCCAGATGGGACAGGAGTCCAGAAGTGAAAGTTCAGAGTGCAACAAACTGATGACTAGATGAGGAGAAAGGTAAACAAGCAGAGAGAGAAAATCTGTAGAATCCTGAGCACAAGGACTTGAATGGGAGGCAGAGCTTTCAGTTCTCAGCTCCTCTCTGGTGGATCCAGCTTCTGGTTTCCATCCATGAGGCAGAAAGCCTGTCTAGACTCAGCTTCAGACTGTCCTCTGTGATGAATCCCATCCTGACTCCTCCCTTTGGTCCTGCTGCTCTAGATTCAGACTGGAGGACTAACGGACCACGTCTCCTCTCTCTACTCTCCATGTTTGGACTTCCTGTTCTCTGTTTTAGAAACGACTGGTCCAGTCCTGTCCTCTCAGACCCCAGTGGGCTGAGGCTCCGCCCACCCTGATCGTCATGGTGCTGGAGGTCTCTGACTGTTCAAAGTGAGTGGTTTCTTCCCGCTGTCACCCTGGTACTGTGCTGCTCAGACTGAGGGACTGCTGTGAAGAAACGCTTCAGTCCAATCAACTGGTTCCTTTTAACGGTACAATCTGTCATTTTATAATAAATCTAAATTTATTACCACTGAATGACAGTCAGCTGTCCTGAATCTGGACCTGATCTGGATTGGTTCCAGCTCTTTGGTTGGAGCTTTAGAAGTAAACTGACTTGAACTGAACTGATTTAAACCCATGCTGTTTACTGCAGAACACTACAGGCTGCAGGGGTTAAAGTGGATAAACAATCTCAGGAGTCATTGCTTTATTTGTTGCATTAACTGCTATTTTTCTAACTTCCTGTTGTGTGCAGCAATGCTAATGCTAGCTTGTATGCAAACAAGAAGAACAAGTGAAGATTTGTTTTCAGTCACAGTGTTTCTGTCAGTAAATCCACTAGAAGAGCCTCAGACCAGAGTCTGACAGTCTGGGTCCTGAGGGGATCAATGTTGGGTTGTGGGTAGTGATCTACTCCATCTACCATGCTTTAAATGCAGGGTTACAAGATGTCGAGAGAGAAACCAGCAACCAGGACCAAAAGAAGTCCCGCCTGGTGGAGCAGAGGGTCTGGTGGAGGTCAGAGGGTCTGATGGAGGTCAGAGGGTCTTGAGGAGGTCAGAGGGTCTGGTGGAGGTCAGAGGGTCTGGTGGAGGTCAGAGGGTCTGGTGGAGGTCAGAGGGTCTGGTGGAGGTCAGAGGGTCTGATGGAGGTCAGAGAGTCTGATGGAGGTCAGAGGGTCTGATGGAGGTCAGAGGGTCTGGTGGAGGTCAGAGAGTCTGATGGAGGTCAGAGGGTCTGATGGAGGTCAGAGGGTCTGTAGGAGGTCAGAGGGTCTGATGGAGGTCAGAGGGTCTGGTGGAGGTCAGAGGGTCTGGAGGAGGTCAGAGGGTCTGGAGGAGGTCAGAGGGTCTGGAGGAGGTCAGAGGGTCTGGAGGAGGTCAGAGGGTCTGATGGAGGTCTGTGTATGAAGCACTTTGTAGTCCATGACTTAGAAAAGTGGTTGTAAAATGTGAGACGTTTACATTGTTTTGAATTTAGTCTCATAATTCAGCATTCAGGACCTCATTTAGACCTCAACCTTTTCAGGGCCTAAAATATCGCTGGCCTCATTAAAATGTCAATAAAGTGCAAATTCATTATTTAGGTGAACAAAAAGCCTCGTGTTTTAAAATCAATAAATCATCTCCAGTTTTTTTAACACATTTTTGCATTTTTTGCCCACTTCTTTCCTGGGATTGTTAATATATTTGGTCATGACTCTGGTTAGTTAGTTAGTTAGTTGTTAGTTAGTTAGTTAGTTAGTTAGTTAGTTAGTTAGTTAGTTAGTTAGTTAGTTAGTTAGTTAGTTAGTTAGTTAGTTAGTTGTTAGTTAGCTAGTTAGATAGTTAGTTAGTTAGTTAGTTAGTTGTTAGTTAGTTGTTAGTTAGTTAGTTAGTTAGTTAGTTAGTTAGTTAGTTAGTTGTTAGTTAGTTAGTTAGTTAGTTAGTTAGTTTTAGTTAGTTAGTTAGTTAGTTAGTTAGTTAGTTAGTTAGTTAGTTAGGTGTTACCTGTGTTGACAGAGGGACCACATTCCCCCACAGGATGACTAAGGAGACTAACCAATCAACCAACAAAGTAACCAGCACTAGCCAATCAGAGGCAGTGTGGTGCCACAATAACACAGTTAGTCAAACTGGTTCAAAGAGGTCAAAGGAGGAAGTGATGTCAGAGTACTCTCTGCTGTATGTCAGACACACCTCATGCATTAAAACAAAGCAGTAAAAACAGACGTCCGTCACACTGAGGGTCGGTTGTTCAGCCAACAGAAGAAATCAAAGTCAGCTACAGAGAGCGGGGCTATTTCTGATAGGACACCACGGGTCCACCTTAACAGATCTCAAAGTCAGCTACAGTAGACTTGGTCTCACAGGTCTGCAGCCTTTACAAGAAAATAGTCCTTTCTACCATCTCTCCTGCTAAATTGAAAATAAAATTGGTCCCCAAGTCTAGAGTGAGCTAGCAAGCAGCCAAACTGGTAGCATTTCCAACACATCTGAATGAAAACTCAGCTCAGTTTGAGCCAGCTCGGGTACAGAAGTGATGGAAGCCTGTGCAGACGGAGCAGGTAAAGAATCACTGATAACAGTTCTCACACATCATGTTGTCAGTGAGTGAAGTGAACCACCTGTTAGCTTTCCTCTCAGGTGGTTTCCCTTTTAACATGCAGCCAATCAGGTGATGTAATACAAAGATTCTACCATTCTGTTTGAAATGGGGAGTTCAGTGACCCTGGTCTCTTAGGGGACTGCAGACTAGACACCCCTCCCTTGTCATCTAAAGGTCTAGTCACTAGTCACTAGTGCTAACTTGATTTTGTCGTACATTGTTGATTTGCACAAGTCCACCATCAGAAAGTCAAGCTTTGGTTCTGTAATGTTTCCCATCTCATCAGGGAGACTTGTGCCTGTTGGCTCTAACTGGGCTGCTCTGACATGTGGGGGTCCACAGGGTTCTGTTTTAGGACCCCCTCTTTCTCCTATATCCCTGCTGCCTCTGGGACCCGTTTATTGTAAACGCAGTAACAACGTCCATCTCTACATAAAGACCCCTGGTAACGCTCCGTATGGTGGCACTAACTTTTTAAACTGAACAAAATAAGGCTGACCTCATGCTGTCTCCTCATCAACATCTCCTCACCTGGTCTGTTCTCTTGGTTCTAACTGAACCCTTCCTAACACTGGGCACGCTTTATCTCGAGCATTTCCTCACCTCCTCCTCCTGGGACAATAAAAGTGACTGATTATTTTGTGGATTTAAGGCTGCTGTGGAAATCAACATGTTGGACATTCCTAGCATTTCCCAACCGTATCAATCCGCGGTCACTATCGACTCACAGCAGGGTTGGGAATGACCAACAACCCCAAGTCTTAGAACGTATTTGGCATTAAAAGTTGGTCAAATACCTGAGCGGCGTGTTGCAGAGACGCCCCAGGCTTAGTTTCTCCAAACAACATGACAAGACACAAAGGCCAAGATAAGCTGCTGATGTTTGGGCCAGTCCGACCACTGGGTCGGGCTGGTCTGAGGGATTGCCAGAAGAATGCTTTCATCATTCCCCAAAACATGCCTGCAAGGATTTCAGTGTCATGAGCGACAATGAGGAGCTTAGTTCATCTCTCCAAAACGCTTCTATTTTCAGTTTCTGCACTTCTCCATCAGTATTATGATCTAAACGTGTTACTGATTAAACATCAGACATTCTGTTACCGGGAGCCTTATTAAGGCTCTGACACTGTGTGTGTGTGCGTGCGTGCGTGTATTTATGTGTGTGTGTGTGTGCGTGCGTGTATTTATGTGTGTGTGTGCGTGCGTGCGTGTATTTATGTGTGTGTGTGTGTGCGTGCGTGCGTGTATTTATGTGTGTGTGTGCGTGCGTGCGTGTATTTATGTGTGTGTGTGTGTGTGTGTGCGTGCGTGCGTGTATTTATGTGTGTGTGTGTGCGTGCGTGCGTGCGTGTATTTATGTGTGTGTGTGTGTGCGTGTGTGTGCGTGCGTGCGTGTATTTATGTGTGTGTGCGTGCGTGCGTGTATTTATGTGTTTGTGTGTGTGTGTACGTGCGTGTATTTATGTGTGTGTGTGTGTGTGCGTGTGTGCGTGCGTGCGTGTATTTATGTGTGTGTGTGTGCGTGCGTGCGTGCGTGTATATGTGTGTGTGTGTGTGCGTGCGTGCGTGTATTTATGTGTGTGTGTGTGCGTGCGTGTATTTATGTGTGTGTGTGCGTGCGTGTATTTATGTGTGTGTGTGTGTGTGTGTGTGTGTGCGTGCGTGTATTTATGTGTGTGTGTGTGTGTGTGTGTGTGTGCGTGCGTGTATTTATGTGTGTGTGTGTGTGTGTGCGTGTATTTATGTGTGTGTGTGTGTGTGTGTGTGCGTGCGTGCGTGTATTTATGTGTGTGTGTGTGCGTGCGTGCGTGCGTGTATTTATGTGTGTGTGTGTGTGCGTGCGTGCGTGTATTTATGTGTGTGTGTGTGTGTGTGTGCGTGCGTGCGTGCGTGTATTTATGTGTGTGTGCGTGCGTGCGTGTATTTATGTGTGTGTGTGTGTGTGTGTGTGCGTGCGTGCGTGTATTTATGTGTGTGTGTGCGTGCGTGCGTGTATTTATGTGTGTGTGTGTGTGTGTGTGTGTGCGTGCGTGCGTGTATTTATGTGTGTGTGTGTGCGTGCGTGTATTTATGTGTGTGTGTGCGTGCGTGTATTTATGTGTGTGTGTGTGCGACCTGCTAGGTAAAGAGTTCATGAGAATGGTAAACTATCTTAACCAGATTTATGACTCGGCCCTCGCTCTCTGTGGCGCCGTGTTTCGTAATGCTTGTTTTTACTGGGAGCTTGTAAAACCATGTGTCAATCGCTTCAGTCTTTCTCCTAACAGTGGAGCAAACACACTTTGACACACATCAGTAAGTAAACTTTTCAACAAGCAGTCACTATGTTTCTGTATGACGTCTTCAGATGACTGAAAACGTCAAATGAATGGAAACAAGCTGAAAACTGGAGACTGGATGAGCTACAGAAAGCTTTTCTCCAGCTCCTGTTCAGCTGATTTAGTGATTTACAACACACCGACTCCCAGACCATTCATCACTCTTTAATTAAGTCCTCTTGCACGACCTGAGAGGACAACAGAATCAAAAACTTTCACTTATCAGTTGATTTACTATATAATTGATCTCGTGTGAACGTTGCAACAAAGGTCACCTCAAAGTTCTCCTCTTCCTCTTGAAGCTGCTGCACCCGTTAACCCTGTGGATTGTTGACATGTCAGTAAAACATGTCTTTTTATTTCTCAACCTCACAAATCTACTGATTCTTAATCTTCCCCTTCATCATTTCCCCTGAGCGCTATCTCCTCGTAGGTCACGCTATCTCCCATCTGGGTCAGAGCACAGCTTCCCACAGAAGCCTTCGCTTCTGCTCTCAACTTTCATATGCTCACAATAAATCCTCGGCCGGTCCCTTTCTCATTCTGCAAAAATGACGCAGATTACAGTCTGGATTACAGGCAGGTTGACTGAATCAGCAAGGCAGGAACTCACAGCCGGCATGAAGGTAAAAAGTGTAGCGGTGGGGGAACACTAGAGTCTGATGATCAGTCTCAACATCCACTCACAGACTGAACATGAAAGCCGTTTTTCACCAGATTGATTTAAAAACCTCTCTTATGAACCAGTATCGACCTAACATAACATAACACACAACACAGCACAACACATATAACATAGCATAGCATAACATAGCATAACATAGCATAGCATAGCATAACATAGCATAGCATAGCATAACATAACATAGCATAGCATAGCATAGCGTAACATATAGCATAGCATAACATAGCATAACATAGCATAGCATAGCATAACATAGCATAGCATAGCATAGCATAGCATAACATAACATAGCATAGCATAGCATAACATATAGCATAGCATAACATAGCATAGCATAGCATAGCATAACATAACATATAGCATAGCATAACATAACATAGCATAGCATAGCATAACATATAGCATAGCATAACATAGCATAGCATAGCATAACATAGCATAGCATAGCATAACATAACATATAGCATAGCATAACATAACATAGCATAGCATAACATAGCATAGCATAACATAACATATAGCATAGCATAACATAACATAGCATAGCATAGCATAACATATAGCATAGCATAACATAGCATAGCATAACATAGCATAGCATAGCATAGCATAACATAACATATAGCATAGCATAACATAACATAGCATAGCATAGCATAACATATAGCATAGCATAACATAGCATAGCATAGCATAGCATAACATAACATATAGCATAGCATAACATAACATAGCATAGCATAGCATAACATATAGCATAGCATAACATAGCATAGCATAGCATAACATAGCATAGCATAGCATAACATAACATATAGCATAGCATAACATAACATAGCATAGCATAACATAGCATAGCATAACATAACATATAGCATAGCATAACATAACATAGCATAACATAGCATAGCATAACATAGCATAGCATATCATAGCATAACATAACATATAGCATAGCATAACATAGCATAACACAACACAGCATAACATGCACAAGCTGTTTCTACTTCCAGATGGAACCATAAACGGACACAGTGCTGCCCTCGTAGTTAAAAGTCAAAAGAAGAAATGTCGTTCTAGACCAGTTGATCCTGTAGTGAGACAACATCTAGAATATTTAGCTCTATTTGAGGAGAAAATAAAAATAGAATCAAAGAATCTCTTATAAACCCTAATAGTGATTTTGAACTTATACTTTTATAATAATCTAAGCAAAAATAAAACATCCTGATTTATAATCTGTTTAAGAAATGTAAAGAGGGTCAGAAGTGTTAAAGCCATTTTCAGTGGCTCACTAGATTACCATGGTAACTGAAAACCTGCAAACAGAAGCACAGGCTTATTGTTGATAGAAAGTAAACGCTAGATTGTCCTAGCTTATAGTCTGAATGAGCCAAATATCCCTCTGAAACCAGTTCATCTCTTATCGTCCACTAAATATTACAGTAGGCTAAGTTGTTAGATAAAACACAAATACTTACGTATATATGAAAAAACAAGTGGGTGCAGCTTTATAGAGCCTCTATTGAGCCAAGTTTTAAAGTCATGAAAGTGCTTCAACTGCTATCACAAGGCATTGGTTTGAAACTAGGACTTCTGTCTGCTGAGCACAAATAAAGAGCTCCTTCACTCTGAGGAGGGTCTGTGTGCTAATTAAAGCAGCACTCTGGAGGATTTCATCAGAGAGCAGTTTTTGAATCTAACGTCCAAAGGCTCCTCCTCAAAACATCTCGACACGCGCGTCCGGTCGCGTGTGCGCGCGTGCACGCGGCGCATATACTTCGGACATGAACTGTACCGCTCAATGTGTAGGGTTTAATCACTCACAGTTCACAATCTTATTCCAACACTACGAGGGTCTGAAGAGCCCTCTCTGTCCCTGCTGCTTCTGATATTAGCTCTGCTAGCAGAGAGCTGCTGCTGGACTCTGAAGCTGAACTTGACTCGGCCCTGGATGAACTTTCTGACCAAAATAAACGCATAATCCTGTCAAGCCTTGCCATTCTGTGAGGTGAAAGGTTTAAAAATAAAAATAAATCCGTCTTTAGCTGGGGAATGGGTAGGTTTTTAGTAGAAATGAGCTGTGAGTCCTCAGTGAACGCTGAGACGGCAGAGAAACACACGGAGCGTCCTGTACGACAGCGCCCCCTACTGGTACAGGTTTGGTCGATGCGCGTGCATGTTGAGAGAATGCAGACATTTGAATTTCATTGACTGAAAAATGTCGGCGGCAAGAAATAATGGAAAGGGGTCTCTAGGAGGAAGGAGGGTCTTCATCAGAATGACAGATGTTGTGGAACTCAACCCATAGATCATAGTTTAGACCTGAAATATCATTTAAAACACTTTGATACAGAGAAAAATGCTCCAGAGAGCCGCTTTAATGACTGATCTATGACTAATGACTAACGCCACGCGAGGGAACGCCACGCCATGGCTGCATGGAGGGAACACGCTAACGCCACGCTGACAGGCTGCATGGAGAGAACACGCTAACGCCACGCTGACAGGCTGCATGGAGAGAACACGCTAACGCCACGCTGACAGGCTGCATGGAGAGAACATGCTAACACCACGCTGACAGGCTGCATGGAGAGAACACGCTAACGCCACGCTGACAGGCTGCATGGAGAGAACACGCTAACGCCACGCTGACAGGTTGCATGGAGAGAACACGCTAACGCCACGCTGACAGGCTGCATGGAGAGAACACGCTAACGCCACGCTAACAGGCTGCATGGAGAGAACACGCTAACACCATGCTGACAGGCTGCATGGAGAGAACACGCTAACGCCACGCTGACAGGCTGCATGGAGAGAACACGCTAACACCATGCTGACAGGCTGCATGGAGGGAACACGCTAACGCCACGCTGACAGGCTGCATGGAGGGAACACGCTAACACCACGCTGACAGGCTGCATGGAGAGAACACGCTAACGCCACGCTGACAGGCTGCATGGAGAGAACACGCTAACACCACGCTGACAGGCTGCATGGAGAGAACACGCTAACACCACGCGAGAACACGCTAACGCCACGCTGACAGGCTGCATGGAGAGAACACGCTAACGCCACGCTGACAGGCTGCATGGAGAGAACACGCTAACACCACGCTGACAGGCTGCATGGAGAGAACACGCTAACGCCACGCTGACAGGCTGCATGGAGAGAACACGCTAACACCATGCTGACAGGCTGCATGGAGAGAACACGCTAACGCCACGCTTACAGGCTGCATGGAGAGAACACGCTAACACCACGCTGACAGGCTGCATGGAGAGAACACGCTAACGCCACGCTGACAGGCTGCATGGAGAGAACACGCTAACGCCATGCTGACAGGCTGCACGGAGAGAACACGCTAACGCCACGCTGACAGGCTGCATGGAGAGAACACGCTAACGCCATGCTGACAGGCTGCACGGAGAGAACACGCTAACGCCACACTGACAGGCTGCATGGAGAGAACACGCTAACGTGTGTGACAGCGGCTGCTGTCTGGGGTAAACCAGCGATAATCTGGTGATTCGGCTCTGGGCTGTGGCTGCTACTCCACTCAGGCTCGCTGTGTGTAAACACACACTGATCTGACTCTGACTAATCTGTGTACGTTTCCAGAAGGCAACAGTGGAATCTTAAGTAGAAAGCCTGTTTTGACACAGACTAGAGTTAATATTTATAAAACGGACCAACCAGAAGCAGCAGATCATGTTTGTGTCTGTGTGTTCACTTGTCTCTCAGCACATCATTTTATGAACTACAAGTTGAGTTTGAATGAAACTCTCAGACGTTTGGAGTCGACCTCAGTGCTGAGACCAGACAGCTGAATGTGGTAACTCTTCACAGTACACAGTATATCTGAGTGCTAGCAGTTAGCATGAGATCACACCTAACGGTATTTCAAGGTTTGAGCAGAACAGCTGTATTTCTCCATTTGATCCTAATTTAGACCTGACATGAGAGGTGGAGGTGATGAATGACACGTCTTTAATTATTATTATTTTCATCAACAATTAAAGCCATACTCAGTAGCCAGGTAAACAATGTAGCTTTTAACGGGTTTTTTTAAAGCCTCTTAACAACGTTCTAATATAATATAGCCATAAATATATTGTGGAGATTAAAAAACCTGAAAGAAATCAATAAAGTAGTTGTCCCGCAGTTCTCTAAAAACTTCAGCCAATCCTATCGTTCGGACCGAACGATAGGATTGGACAATCCAGCTGTCTGTCTGCCGCATTTCCTCACTGCTTGGATTGGCATTAATCCGCCTGGACACATTTTGGGGCAGAACATCCCGGAAGTGAAAGTGAAAGTAGAAGTAGGACAGAGAGCCGGCGGGTGATTCCATTTTAAGATAAAAATACCAGAGTCCCCCAAAAACAGCTTTTCAGCAGCAGAAAACTAAAAACGTTTGGAGGAGAAAAGAGGAAAAGCTGGGGGAACGTTTCTACGGCTGGAGTTAGACTCTGCTTTGTTATCGTCGCAAAACGAGGTCCCATGTCGGCGGGAGGCTGGCGTATGGATTTTACCCGACGGGAGGGGTGAGCTCACCGAGACGTGTTTCTGTAAACTAGCTAGGAGACCTGGTTTGTTTACCTGGATACTGAGGATGGATTTAACGCTGCTATGAGTCATTTAAATAACGAATTAGCTTAAAACGTTTGTTCAAGCCTCTTAACAACGTTCTAACACAGCTATAAATATATTGTGGAGATTAAAAAAACAGAAATCAATAAAGTGGTTGTCTCACAGTTCTCTATAATCCTCAGCCAATCAGACGTCTCAGACTAAAGCAGCTATTGGACAATCCGGCTGTCTGTCTCCTGAAGCGCCTCACTTCCTCTCTGCTTGGATCCTCCATTAATGCTGCCGGAGCGTTTTTCAGCAGAACATCCAGGAAGTGAGAGAAGGACAGAAACAGCTGTTAGTGCTTCAGTTTTAGGAGAAACACCAAAAAGAAAAATAGCTTTTCAGCTGCAGGAAGCTAAAAACGTTTGGACGTAGAAAGAGGAGAAACCTGGGGGAACGTTAGCATAGCGCTTCTACAGCTGGTGTTTTGTTTTTTCTTGTAAATGTGACAATGTGTGGTCCCATATCTGGGGGGCGTGTCATAGAGATTGTAGCCAATGAGAGGAGTGAGAGCTCTGAGACCTCGTTAACTAGCTTTACCTAATACTTCTGGTCTCAGACATGTTTAAAACCTTTTAGAATGACTAGAAACCCCAGTTTACAATGAATCCAATATAAAATCCTACATAGAGTTCACTATACAGGTCAGGATGTTCAGGATGGGTTATGCACCATCTGAAACCTGCACAAGCTGCACAGACAACACCCCTGACACCTATATTCATGCACTTTGGTTTTGTCCACCTGTGCAGAGATTTTGGTCCCGGATATGTGAAGACCTGTCAAAGTGTCTGAAATGTAATATTCCAGCTTCCCCTCCAGTTTGCTTACTGGGAGATTTAGATGATGTCATCACAGAGATGAATTCAGTTCACATGGTTCTAACGGCCCTATGCATCGCTAAGAAAACGATCCTCATAAACTGGAAAAACAAAAATAATCTCAGTTTGAACCAGTATAGGAATCTGTTGTTGGACTATATTAACCTTGAGACGACCTCTGCCTCCGCTCCTAAAAAATCTCTCTGGGCAACTTTGATCAGTTCCATCACATAGTAAGGATGGGGGGGTTCTGGGCTTTGTCCACCGGGGCGGTGTGGTGGGTGTGGGGGGGTGTCTGGGTCTTGGCCGTCTGGGGGTTGCCCGGGGCTGGGCTCGATGGGGGGTCTGACGTAGGGCTGCGTCTCCTGCTGGGGTGGCGTTTTGGCTGCCTCAGGGTGTCCCTCTGGCGGCCG